>JAQGAZ010000050.1:0-123017 GCA_034692225.1 Polydesmus complanatus
CGAAAGAAAGAAAAAAGAAGGAGAAAAAAAAAAAAAAAAAAAAAAATGAAAACGAAGAAAATTTTGACGTATGATGTCACCTAGTTAAGATGTACGAGCTGTTGGTGCTAAGTGTTTCATTTAACTCGTTTCAAGTGCATTTAAGAGACGGAGAAGATGCGTAGTAATGGCAATCATCGAAAGGAAGCGAAGTAACCGCCAAAATAATAAAAAAAAAAACTTAGTTAATCCAATTAAAAGGAAAAATTATTATTAATACAGAAAATACGGTACTCGGAAGTCTCTCTTTAAGACTTATTAAATAATATTATGTGCTCGGACAGAAAAAGAAGTTTGGTTGAGCGAGTGAATTAATTGAGCGCCGATCACAAAATCACGCAACTTCAAAAGATGATCAATCAAACCGAGGGCAGGAAAAAAAAATAATTGTAAGTTTAATATGAATATCGAATTAGAGATGTAAATACAATTTTTTTAAATGCGCGCTGCTATCGATATTTACGATTATTTTATTATTATTTTTTTTTTTTTTGGTATCTAAGCAATTTTATTTTCAAACTGTAGGAGAAAGACGTAAATTATAAGCGGCGAGACGAGAGCCAATGAAATGAAGGGAGAATAACTAGATTTTAAATTAAACTTTTGAAGGTGAAAAAGCAAAAAGGGTTATAAAAGCTAAAATGTGTCTCGCGCTCTCGTTTTTCATTAAATGATTTAAACTTTTCGAATCTCTTTCCGAATTTCGAATGACTTTGCTATTTTTAGAAAAATGTCATTTCCAGCGTAGACCAGCGAGACAAAAAGTTTGCGAGCAACCAACGTGAAACAAACTATTTGGTTCACGTCGGCACGCATTCTTTTTAGAATTTAATAAACGATCGCTTTTAATAATTAAAGTAATATATAACAGGAAAGAATTGAAGCCCAATATTATCATTTAATAAATTGTAAATATATCCCTTATTCTATAATTTTATTCCCTTATAATTCGTAGAAAGTTTCATGAATTTCTTGCCATTTCGATTTGCCAAAAAAAAAAATTAATATTTAATCGTCTAATCGAAAAGTCAGTTCCAATTCTAGTTATGATTACCCTTCGATATAAATTGAGTTGTATTTTAAATGATACTCGATATTTCGGTGAATGGAAATGTCATTAAAAGCTATTTATAATTTTTTTTGAGACGTTGGACAAAAACTATTGCGTTCGTATCCGTTTACATCGATCCTAAAAGTCATTAAATTACATAAAACATGTACTGTATTTCCGATATGGGTACCGGTAATGTTAACGGCATTCCGGTTAGTTAAGAGAAAGATTAGTAGTTCGAGATGAAAGAACGGAAGAAAGTTGTAATTTGCGGAAAGTATGCTACAAGCGTAGTTTTGCAAAGCCCCGGATATTGAATTTGGACCGCATTGAATGGAAATTGATTCTCTTCCGCCTGACTTATATTGTGAAGAAAGTCCATTTCTCAATCCTTAAACTCTTCTCGACAAGAAAAGCTCCTCGTACTACACATCTCCAGCAGTAGAAGAAGTGTATTATTTAAAAACATCTTTTATTCTCGAATATGAACTGCGCCTTGGCTTTTTTTTTTTTTTGCTGGCCAACACACAATGCCGTCGAATAATAAAAGGCATCAGCTGATGAGAAGAATAAAAAAGTCCGGGCAGCTGCGTATTGGATTCACAGAGTCCTTCACGTTTCACTTTGGGGAATATTAAACGGACTAGCTCTAACGTCGCTAACCCTATCTGGATTTTCTGTCCAATATTTTATTTTATCAACTTCAAATCTACTTCGCATTTCAACTACAATAATTATTGTTAGTTCTATACTACTTCTTGTTTAAACAATCTATATAAACTCGATCCGAGGAGAAAAAAGCAAATATCAAAATCAAATGAACGTTTTGATTTTATTTTTACGGCCAAATTTTCAATTTGCCTCGAATAGTATTTATTTTATTTGAATATTTTGGTTTGACTCGTTCGAAATTTGACTTGCAAATTGGTTTTAAATTCAAAAGCATTTTAATAAACGAAAGCGCGCGCTTGATGCTGAACAGGTACTGAATATTAAAAAGACTTTTAATTTGAAATTAAAATGCGGAAAAGACAAATTACATGCGAAATACAGTATGTACTCTGAAATTTCTCTCGCCCAATTTAAATATTAAACGCAAAATTTGCTGTGGTTTCACAAAAATACTAATTATGTGTGTATCAAAAAATAATAGCGAGTAAATAATAATGAAAAAATTTAAAAAATAGTATGAATAATTTTAAACTGGTTATTTTTCACAAGAGGCTTGCTTTTCACAATGCTGCCAAAGCAATGTTTATCTTTTTTTTTAAAAAAAAAAAATTATGATTGTTAAGCAAAAATAGAAAAATTATTATTCTCTATTGAATTACTTGATCCTTGATAATAGTTATTAATTAAATTTAATATTTTTAATTGCTTATTTTTTGATATATTTATTGTTGAAAATAAATTTCCAGTTTGAATTTTACATTATGAAGGGCTATTTGCAGTTTTGGTGTTTTGTAACGTTTTATTACGTTCAATAGGGTTAATTTGTACTCCAGATATTAGTTTTAATACGGAAGTTAATTGTGTCGCGATACCTGGAGAAGGCTTATAGTATAATTTGAATGCTTTTTAAAGATTAGGTAGCCTAGAAATAGAAAAGAAAAGGTGGAACATTTTCGAGAGACACTTCCTTCAATAAGTCTCTCATTACTCTGTCTGTAACACCAACTTTTTTTTTATGATGAGAATAATTAATTATAAGGTCTAATAATTAATTTTTGGCTTCTTGAACTCCTTTTTTATTACGGTTATAAGCGGTTAATGATCAACTTGCACTTAATCTTTTTGTTAATTAGCCAATTTAAAGCGCAAAAAGTTTTTCTTAATCTTCAACTTCACAAAAAAAAATTTTTTTTTGAATACCAGGATTATACGCATTTCTAGTTCCCACTTCTATTTAAACTTTAGTTAATTCGAAGGGAGAAAAAAAAAAGCAAATCTTTTTGCATTTTTATTTTACTTTAAAAAAAACGAAAGTTGAAAAGACAAAAAAAAAGTAATTTATCTTTTTTTTTATTTTAAAGCAAAGTTTGTTTTTTTTAAAAGTATGTGAATTGACAATAATTTAAAGTTAGAGCATAATTATGCGCTGTAACCGAGAGGATTATAGCCTGTACTAATAACTGCCATATAATACGGGATTAAAAAAGTTTCGAACACAATAATTATTACTGGCTGAAATTTGGCTATAAGGTTACTTAAACAAATAATGGTCGAATCGGTGACACATTAAGTACATGAATAAAATGCGAAAGATAATTCGAGTAGCGACGACGCTGACGTCATCCCGGGCGTTATTTTAATTGCGTAAGAGTAGAGGACGATTATAATGGCGATAAAATAAATATTCATCGCTTAAATGTAATTAAAGCGAAGGCGCACGTAATTGGGCATCCTCGAGATACTTTATTTTTATTGTTTTGTCGAGTACCGATTACTGCATAGACCAAACCGGAAAGAAGACGGTGGAAAGGCGAAGAGGTCGCTCCATAAATCACACACAGCGATTACTCAGTTGGAAAATTGATCGTTTTAAATATTTATTCAACTTTTATTTTTGGTAGTGTATTTTAAATATCTCCATTCACTGAACATGTCAATTTCTATCGTTAAGTACGTCGTTTCTATAGCAACAAAACGAAAAACACACGTCTGGTGGTTTGCCGTTGCTGTACATGTAGCCTACTGTATATAAAAATTTGTTGTTGAATTTTTAATGCTTTAAATAATAATAGAAGAGCTTGTCTGTTCATGTTTTGCGAAGTTTGGCTAATAAAAAAGCAAAAGTTCAGCTAAATTTGGTTTCTCCACTTCTTTTTCATGTATTAACACGTGCATAAGCAAAATTTGCACGTAAAAATATGCTTTGTATAAAGCATTGTCAACATTTAAATCTGGTTTTTGCACAACATGGAGTTAAAAATGGGGTTTTAAGGAGCAAATAGATGCTGCAAATATCTAATTATTTTGCTAGTGAAATTCAAAATAAAAAATTTTGATTGAATTTTTTTTTTTTAAGTTAAATGTTTGGCATTTTACTTACATAAAATATGGAAGTTAAGTTTTAAAAACAGTAGTGCGCAGTTACATTTATTTTTGCTATTTGATTTTCTCCGCACTCTGTATAAATTCGAAAATAAATTATTTTGGTTGTGGAGAATTTCGCAATAAAAATAACGACCTCCGTAAAATTGGGGAAATATTTTTGAGAAATGTATTAAATCTGATGTATGATCGCAGGAGGCAGGAAACGGGTAGATACTGTACAGTAGGTGTAGTATTATTAAGGCGCTGTCGATAACGTCGGTATAGCCGTTGTTAAGTGAGAAAAACGATTCTTTTTTCCGTTTTTATGCTTCCTTCACCTGCTTGCGTAAAGCTAGATTCACACTAAAACTTAGATAAGTAACTTTATTAAAGTGGATTTAAACTTGGAAAACATTATACCGGTAACGTCATGAGAAAACGCCCCACGCACTTTTCAACTTATGTAATATAAAAATAAGAGTCACTTTTTGAAAATGGTAGATTTATTTTTTTTATATTAAAAAGGCTCAGGTTATTCCAACCAATTAAATAAGAAAAACAATTAAGTGCTTCTTAGGTACCGATTTTGAGTTTTGTGGACATTTTGAATCTTATTTTGATGCTATTTTCATGTAAAGTAGCGTTATGCGTATGCATGCACGGCTCATTTCTGAGGACTTATTTATAAATCTGCCGCCCTGAGACCAAACTTTTTGCCGAACACTTTTTCTTGCCCTTAGAAATGAGCCCCACCTGCCGCGCAATTGTAAATCTACCCCTAGTTGCTACTTACGCGCAGGTTATTTAAACATCGAATCTAACGTGAATTTTATCAGACTAAGGAGTTTATCTACTTTTGCGCGTAGACTCCTTATATAAAATAGCTCCGTGTGGGTAGTGTCTTAATAAACGTCACCGTAAACGTATTTCTACCGCTATGTATATCGAAAATTGATGGACGTGTGTGAGTTTACGATTCGCTTTTGAGTGTTTATTAACGTCTTGTCGAAATATAAAGGGAATTGGTCGGTCGACCATCGTGTTTGCTATTGATTTACCTCCAGGGGGAAAGCAATGTGTTTGGCGCGTGAATCCTATCAACAAATATAATAATAAAACGCCGTTTTTAAGGTTATTTCCAGCGGTTAATATTCCGTTCCTCACCTTCCCCTGCCTCACTTTAATAATACAATAATCGTTGATATTTAGACTAAAGCATTCGTATGACTCTCGAATAGTATTTTAACTTCATTCGTCGACGAGGATGTTGTTTGTTATATTTCTTTTTGTTTAATTCGTAGGGATTAAGAGTGTTGTTTGTCAGCGCAAAGAGAGGGAGGAAAAGCATTCTTACCGAGAAACGAGCGACGAAAATCGTTCGCGCAAGTTCCGCATTTCGATTAATTATATACTTGGCGCATTCTTGGCATAATTACGAGTAATAAATTTGCTATTTCTAATGCCATTTACTACTGAGGAATTTTTGGTGTATTTTCCGTGCAAATATTCTCTCTCGGTTGGTAGATTATCGTTAAAAGTTCCCCTCTCCTCTTTTAGCATTTTCCAATAAAAAGTTGGGTTTTCTTCGTCTTGAAAAAGGGCATGAAACGACGTGCGACGATTTCGAAAGAAAACAAAACGATGAGCGTTTTAAGGTACTGTAGTTGGAAAATAAAAATAGCGGGAATTAGAACAGGTGTAAAAAGTTGTTGACACGACGCGGTTTAGCAACGCGCTACGGTACCCGAGTGATTAATTACCCAAGTGGTTAATTATTATTTGCGCCATGTCGGTGGCTATACAGTATGTTAAATTAAGGGTTTCGGGTTAGTTCAATGACAATATACGAAGAATTAATTGCTCTTAAATAGGCCTACTTTGTTTTCTTATAAACAAATTCCGAATCGATGGTTCAATCGATAAATGGCATTAATCTTCAATGTTTAAATAATTCTACATGTTGATTCCTAGGCGTACAGCTTTAAGCACCGTTGAAGAGAGGCGTTAAAGAATTCTCGTGTTAACATTGATTGCGGCATTTACTCAGAATATGCAAAATTTAATCAGTTTGTTAATTAATATAAAGAGTTTGCGCTTATAAAAAAAAATATACGAGAATCTTAAAATTTCCGAGTAAGATTTTATTAAGTTAAGTTTTATTTTTAGATTTTTGTTTACCTCAGAAAAAAAATTTATTTGCATTCTTTTACCGATTAATTAATATAGTCAGCTAATTTATATTACAAAAAAAAAAACTAATTATAATAGCTCAGTTGGAATTTTTTTTAAATAATTTTTCAAGGACGAATGCTTAATTACAAAAGCAATTCTAATTTTATCTGAATAATAGTGAGGGATTTTTTTTTAAAAAAATTTATACGGTATTGTAGTTTGATTTGTATTTATCGCTGTCAGCAGCATTCAACTGGAATTTAGCTCTTTTTTTTTTTAAATAAAAATAATAGGATAATTTGATTTTTTTTTTTGAATATACGTTTTGCTCAAAATAATATGAAATAAATCTTTAAGAAATAATTGCCTAGCTTTTTTCCTGATAAGATGTTCGAAGATCGTGTTGATTTTTTTTTCTATTGGCGTATTATTGGTAGAGTTGGGCGTGGTTTTTGGAGATTTTTTTTTTTGCCGATGAATCAGCTATTTCTTTTTTCCTGAAGCATCAATCACTGACAAGCACTCAGCTCTAGTTTGTTAGCGAAATAGTGTTTAGGAATCTGGTATCATTTTGAACTATAAATCAGTGGTAATTCTTGCATCGCCGGCTTGATTTTGAAGACGGTTAAAGTTAATTATTTGTAATTTTATTAGTTAAACTCGATCGAAAAGAGCATCTTCGTTTCAAGTGGGGGAGGAGAGAAGAGATGGTGAACGAGATTAAAAAATCAATGTTGATGTTCATTACCAGTGTCACAGTTCGAGTCAAGCAATTAAATTGGCTCGCATGTCACGTCACTCTGTCTTATTTTATTACGCTACGCGCATGTAATTTAATTTTTAGTTAGTCAGTTTACATACAAAGTGAGTGATTTTTGATTTAAAATTGAGGTAAGACACGCCTTCATATTTCTTCGTCGTTTGGCCAATCTAGTTTTATTTAATTTTTTAGTTTTATACCGATTTATTTCGACTTGCTTAAGCCATTTGATTAATCTACGTCGTTGCTGGGAGCTGGGAGCCTAGCGCACTCCTGTAATCCTAGTATTGGAAGCTGAGGTGAAGGGTGTAGTACGGACCGCGTTCGAGCCCGGAAACTACCTTCTCTTCTTTGACTAACAAGGGGTGACATTATGGCCTTTCAAGACTCTCTGTCTTCCCCGCTGTCCATTGGACCGTAAAATTTAAAATTAATAATAATAATAATAGGTTAAATACAGTTGAATTTTCGACAAACTTATGCGCATATTTTTTTTTTTTAATAAATGAAATTTATAACATAACACCAGTTGATAGAGGACTTTTTTTTATTATTAAAGAACGCTCTTTCACTCAAAAAAATGGAGATATCTTGTTATTGCGGCAAATCTTTCAGTTTGTAAAACTTAAAATTTTGATTCTGACAAAAACTTTTTTTTCTCCTCGAATTTTTTTTTTTTTTTTTGTTATGTTTTTGCGACTAAAACATTTAATTAAATTGAGTGATTTAGAAATTTTTTGGCAAAAAAATTATAAGACTCGTGTTTTTGAATATAAAAAAATTAATTTTAAAATTTTAATTTGATTAATCGTTATCAGTATTTTTTTTTTAAAAAAAATGGAACAAGCAAAATTAAGCTGTTTTTAATTTTTATTAATTGTTTAATCGATTATGATTTTTTTAATTATTCTTATTAAAGTATTTTTTAAAATTTTTACTTGAATCAATAAATTTTGTACGAAAATTTAATTGACATTTTTAATAACGAAAGTGACTCTATTTTAGACGAGAGATTAAATTTATACATTAAGCTAAAGTATTTCTTTAAAATTTAATGCAGAATTTACAATTTAATTTTTTTTTTAATAACTACAGTAACTTTATATTAATTTTTTATTAGATTAAAATGTGTATTCGCTTAAGGTGCGTTTCCTGTAAAAAAAAAAACATTTTTTATCTTTTTCTTGTAATAAATTTTTAATTCCGTCGTTTTCATATTATTATTATTGCGGCGCGAATTTTGGGAATGTCGGTTGTTAAAATGAAAGTTGACATACCGGAAGTCGGATGATGAAAAATGAAGTTAATTTGTTAAAATGTCGCCGGTCAAAAGCGTTTAAATACAATGACGCACCATTTATATATCCTTTTTGATAAATTAATTAGCTTCGGCGGCGGCGGCGTCGCACATTTCGTGGTTGAATTATTTCTCACGCGCGTGCGCCTTCTTTATTGCCTCGTGTTTGAACTTGAATCATATGTCAAAACGCAAAAAATTAAATATGCAAACAACATCTAGTGCAATTTTGATGATTATGGCAGGTGGTTGGTAGAAATTTGGCAATTGACAGGCAGCGCACACTCCTTCCAATTGGATGGGATACGAGAAGATATTGGAAAGGGTGTTTGGGTGAACGTGTACATTAGGATGGAGGGTGGAGGGGGAGAGATAAACATTCTTTTGAACACATTCATTATCAAAATAACAGGTTTATTTGCTTTCGAAAATAATGTTTTTCTTATTTCGATAAGAGCTAATTTATTTTTTATTTAAAACAAAAACAAACTTACGTTGTACATATTAATTCATCTTGTGTTTACATCACGTTCCATGTTTATGTTGTTTTCCTACTTTATTAAGAAGCTTTTTATTTTTAATTAGTTTTTTAATCGATAACCATAAAAGTAAACGTCGCAGACATTTTTATTCATGTAATATTTATTTTTTAATGTAATGGCAGATAGAAGTAGAAAAACAAAACAGTAGTAAATAGAGATTTATCTTAATTAAATTTGCATATAATATTTTGATAAGATTATTCTTTTAAAAAAAAATTGATTCAATTTTAATGAAGTAAACATACAGTTGTATAGTAAGACCTGTTAAAGGCGGACTCTGAGTATAGACAGAAAAAAAATTGGGAAAGTAATGTTAAAATAGCTTTAAAGCGGAAAAACTGTCTAACCCGGAAACTGCTGTATTGTCGTATTATACTCGTTTATTATTATTGTTCGCGTACTCTTTCGCTAAATCTCTTTCCGCTTTAAACAAGTTTTACTATACATGTTTTTATAAGGCGTTTTGAGTTAGTGTCGAAAAACATAAAAGTTTGCAAATGTTACGTAAGAACACATTCACGTAATTAAAATCGTGTTTTTAAAGCTTTTTTCATTAACTTAATTACATTTTAATACTCTCTCCTTCAGCCACCAATTTAATCGATTGTCGAAAGGCTGGCGTCTTTGAATTTGAATAAATTTTCCAATATCAATTACGGTTCAATAATTATCAGCGGGTCTAATTATTTTTAATTAAAGAAAAAATCCAGGGTGAAAACGGAAGCGAAGATGCGAGGAATTAATGGCTTTACTTCCGCGCTTCACTTTATCTGCGCACCGTGTGTTTATTGGTTTAATGATGGCTGTGGCGTTTGTTGTGATGGAGAAAATGCTTATGTTTATTAGTTTTGATATTAATTGAACAAATGACCTAATTTCGCATTTTGGTTACACGGTTATGCGCTTCACAAAAAGCTAAAAGCATACAAAAGCTCTTCTTCATCGATCAAAAGCATTTTCTATTGTTATTTGCGCGGAGGTTTTTTTTTTATTTATATATTTTTTTTTTGTTAACGTGAGAGGCCATTAAAGTCATCATCGACGGCGCGACATCTGCGCGCGGGATTTTTGTGAATGGGAATTTTGTTAGCTAATTGCAAGACGAGGCGACATTTGAAAATGATGGGAGGGAGGGATTTTATGAGTGTACTGCTTGGGATTGAAATACCTAATTAAGACCCGTTCGAAAATAAATATTTACTGGTATTTCAGTTGGTTGGGTACTAAAAAGTCTACTGTACTGTACATCATTTTCCTCCTCCATACAGTACCGGTGTCTACTTAAGCTACACGTGAATCATTGTTAATCGAAGTTCCGTAATAATACATTTTTTTTTTATTAAAAACTGTATAAATTATAAACAGTTCTGCGCTGTTAATTATTGTGTGCTTAAAATTATATTATTTTAGCAAGAAACTGGTTCGCACATTGATTTGGACATGTCAACTATAGACTACAATTTAAAGCTAAAGACTGACACGCGAAACTAAAACTCAAGAGTATAAAGCTAAAATCTGCAGTTTTAAACTGCTAATTATCGTTTAAGGCTAAAAACTGACATTATTTTTGAGCCAGAATCTGTCCTTTTATACTAAAAATTGGAGTTTAAAGCTAACAACCGCCGTTTAAACTAAAAACTGGCGTTTAAAGCTGAAAATTGGTGTTGATAAACGCTAACAATTGGCTCTTAACGCTAACAACCGCCATTTAAAACCAAAACAAATTGGCATTTAAGACCAAAATATTGGCGTTTACAACCCGAAACTGGCGTTTAAAAATAAAAATAGGGTTTTAAAACTAGAAATTGGCATTTGAAGCTAAAAACTTGGGTTTTTATCTGGAAACGGGAATTTAAATTTAAACTTTGTACTTAAAACTAAACACTGGTTTTAAAACTAAAAACAGGAATTTAAATTGAAAAACAGGCTTTTAAAACTCGAAAACTGACGTTTCAAACGGTTAAAGTTTGCAATAATGATGTTAAAAAAATCGATATCAACTATCCAAAATAAAAACTATTTTATCCAATATTAAAATATAGTTTATATTTATTTAAATTATGAAAGCTGTACTAATCTAATTATGCAGTGCGCAAACAAGGGCTGTGATTAATAATATTATTTTAACTTGGTGAAGCACTTCTGGAACAACAACAACAACATTGGCAGAATGCTACTTTTCAGTGGCAACATGCTACTTTTAAAAAAATTTCTAATTTTCTTGAACATAATTATTTTGAGCGTAGTTTAATTAAGTAAATACTTGTCTTCTTTTAAAATGCTACTCATTTAGTTTTGGATAATTAAGTTGTTGTCATGATTAACGTAAGAAGAAGAAGAAGAGGGGAAAGGTGGTTGTTTTTGATGAAAATGTTTTTCTTTTAATAAAAAGTTTTTGGAGAAAGCAAAATGTTGAATTTTTTTTGGCAGCATTTTCTTTCGTTTCTAAAAATACAGAAAAAAATTATAACTACGTCAAATGTGACGCAAAGCGTACGTAACGCCAGCAGAAGTTCAAGTACTGGTGAATATTCGCGTGATTTGGTCTGGGGCTACACAAACAGTTCAGAGCTCAGTCACACTCTGATTACTATCGAATGCAATGTCAGGGAATCAACTGCACACTCAAACGAGGTACTTCAATTGACAACTACGTTACAGCCAATGCGCTTAAATGCTGTTTATTTATTTATTTTTTTAGAAATTTTAAATTAAGTCAATTATTATTTAAAAGCAAATTGGATGCCGGGAAACGTGCGCAAATAAAATGATTGCGATATTGCGAAAGCTATTTAATTATTTATTTTAAATCTCGATTTAGTTTCAACACAGATTGAGTTCGTTTTTCTTAAGTTTCTGACAATGTCATTGATTATTTATTTATTTAGCAAAATGATACCTCCGTTTGTTTGTTTTTATACAAAATGAAAGCTGGAAATGTTTATGCAAAAAGATGTTTGTTATACAGTAATTTAAAAATGAATATTAATTAATCATTTTTTTTTTTGTGTTAAATTTTTATTTATCTTTTTTTTAGTACGACTACCTTATGTAAAAATTATGTTTTGGAAAACTTGAAAATCTAATTTTTAAAAAAAAAAAAAAAGTTGATGTTTTCTATTTGCGCGAGGGCTAATGTCAAAAGTAGTTGAGGTGGGGACAGCACTGAGTGGGGAGGGGTAAATAACATTTTAGAAAAGTAAAAAACATCTTTTTACAACTTAATTTTCTTTTTATTTTTCTTTTCACTCTTCTTGTTTTTTTTTTACTCTACCGGTAAATTTTTTTTTTTTTTTTAATATATAATTTTCCATTTTTTCGGTCGAATTGAGAATTTGCCAAAAAGTATTCACTTGTTTTTACAGTTCTAGAAAGACATTATTTTTGGGTTAGCCGAGGTTCTCGAGAGACAAACAACTTCGTGATTAACTTTTTCGCCGCGTACGCATGCGCATTTAGTTGAATTTTTTTTTCTTCTTTTCTTTTCAAATCTAAGTACGTAAAGCCAGGGCGTCGAAACAGCTATATTTACCACGTTAAACGCTTAAGCTAGAAATAAACTTTTTCATTTTTCTTCTTCATTTTCATTCGCAGAGTAGCGAAGGGAGGTTGATATGTGACGTCAGCATCATTACGATGATCCAGCTAGCTGTTGACGGTGGAACACACACACACACATTCGCATTTACCCATTGGAATACACGAACGCCTCGGAATACACAGTGAAACCCAGCCACAGACTCATAAAGGATATCTCAATTAATAATTATTGTTACCATTCAACTTTTTGGCGTAAAATCAAATGAAAAAGTAAAGTACGTCTTACTTAGCAAAAATAGTTTGCAATGATTATTAATATAAATTAATTTTAATTGGCTGATAAAGTTAATAATTTCAATTTTTAAAATATTTGAAAAGTTATTTAATAATATTTTTTTTTAATTAAAATAATTATGACAAAAATAATTTGCTTGAAAATTCACATCAAACGGAAATTCGAAAAAGTTTGTGTTTTTTTTTTTTTGTGTTTTAAACCTGACTTTAATTTATAAACACAAACAACTGCTTTATTTATTTATTTATTTTTTGCTATAGAATTTTGTTATCTCTATTAAATTTTTGTGTAAAAAAAATGATTTATTATTGTATTATATTGTTAACAAATGTTTGAATGAAAGAGTTCGCTACTGACTAAATTTAATATTTTCACTATTAATTTTGAATTTTTTTTTTTATTTTTATTATTAATAGTTCTGCGGTTTCGCTCTTCGCTAATGATTACATTTTGAAAAGGACGAAAGAAAAATCTATTTGGCAAAATTTTGGGGGAAAAAGTATCATCATCATCATCATCGTTGGAACACACGCAGTCGCGTCGGCAATTAATTTAATTAGACGGTAGAACTTATTATTTCCCCTCGCACACTCTACTTTATCTCTGTAACGAAAATATATCCACATTTTCTTTTTCCACGTCGATACGCGACTTTTCTGACGAAGATGTGATTACTTTTATTGATAATATTACGCAAATTTGGAAGTGTGTGGTCGTTTGCGGGGATGACGTACGCGTAAAGCGCGCGTCCACAACTTTTTCTCTACGGCGCACATCATTAACAAAAATCTTAACGGAAAATAATCGCATCATCAACAATGTCGTACCCTGAATCTGGTTCCATGGAGATGGACCCGGATCTTCTAGAGGAAGATCTACGCTTTCTCGCCGACAGCGCGAACGGAAATTTCTCGGACGATTACAATTACATTTACGACTCGAACGCTTCCGGTTCCGTCTTTTTCCCCGAAGACCTTTATCCCACTTCGGTTGTTTACGGATTGACCTTGATTATCGGGATTTTAGGCAATACTCTCATTATATTCACCATAGCCAGATATTCCAGGATGAGGACCATCACCAACGTCTTTTTAGCCAGTCTAGCCACAGCTGACCTGCTGCTTATCCTCATCTGCGTTCCGGTCAAGGTAAATCAATTATGTTTTCATTAAAAATAACTAAGTTTAAAATACAAAGCCTGAATGAAAAAAAAAAAGTAAATACACTTTACGAAATTACTATTATAAGAAAAATAAATAACGATGCTAACGGATATCCGTGTACACGGAATTGAGAAGCTTATGTTGTTGATAAAATTGAACAATAATTATTATTGTATAAAATAAATATTGGAAATTATCCGCGGGCATCTTTTATGGGTTCACGTAATAGATGAATGAAAATGTTTGTAGAAAATGAGTAGAGCAATTTATTTACTTAGTCACAAGGTTTCGCGCAGCTTCGATATATTCCTCAAGGATGATTAGATTAAAAAAGTAAACATTTTATGCCATTGATAACGTCAAAAAGTAATTAAATCACATTTAACGATTTCTTTTTTTTTTCTTTGGAGGGAAGGAAGGAGGGGGAAGATAAAGTTTGATATGAAACAAACGAGCTCATTTTTGAATTAGTATCAATAATAAAGACAGGAACCATGCGTTTTTTGACGTGATTGCGATAGATATTTGACTTAAGAGACTTTTTACTAATGGAAAAATGAGTTTGGAATCCGAGTTCTTGGAACTCGCGTTGCGCTTTTATCTGAAATTTATTGGAAATTTGATTTGATGTTACCCTGATTTTCGTGCTTAAATATTTATATTTTTGAATAATAATTTTTAGATGCCATTTAACTTTTAATACCGTATGCATTTAGCTTTGTGAGAGGTAAATTTTACGAGTTATTTGTAAAGGTATATTTTATTGTATTTTTATGGCTTAAAAGTTTCTGAATTTTCTTTTTATTTAATAAGGGTTTCCTACTTAAATTTAACCATGTCGTAAAAGTTAATTTTGGTTAATCTTTTCCGCTTTTTGTTTTATTATTACTTCGAGTGTGTTACCATAGAAATGCTGCGCATTATCAGTTTTGAAAAGTTAGTCCGAGTTAAAAATGATTGTTAGCGCGCTTTCGTGCAGCTCCAAGAATGCACTTGGTCTACTTAATTACTAACCAAATAGCACTCGTGTTCTAATATATTTTAGAACCAGTTTATTTTTTTTCCCCCCTTCTTCTTTTTCACTACTGACACGTATAGTGTTTTAAATCCCATATGTGGCAATGACATACTTTTATCACTTTTAGTCTGGAAAGATGTTTTTTTAAAAAAATACGATGTCATTATACTCTTTTAAATGAAAACGATTTAAATTTCTCAACTTATTTTTGGGTTAAAAATTGGAATTATTATTTTTTTAAATTTAAAATAATATTATTCATTTTTTTTTTTCAGTTGAGATTAGCAAAAGTTGATTCGAGAGCTTTTTTCTATCGAATACGATGCGATTACGAAATTTTGTTTTGATATTATTAGAAGGATAAGTGCACTTTTTCTTTTTTTTGGAAACAAGTTCGTTAAAAATGAAACTCGAATACGTAAACACATTGGATCTACTCGGCGAATAAAATGGAATTTGCTTGTTCCGAATATCAAATATCGGAAAATTTCATTTTGCCGTCTTCTGTTACGGTACTTATTCACTCAAATACGCGTACGGTACTTATTTTACATAAAAAAAAATTTTAAGAAAAGAAGAAAATAGTAATTTTTATTTATTTTTGTTATGAAATATTTTTATTGCCCTCTTTTAAATCTTGAACGCTGCCGATGTTATTATTTGTGTCTTTTTGCGAGTCAACGATGATTACTACTCGTACTGTACTTACATTTCCATCTTTATTCGAGTACCAGTTTGGTTATTATGCTTCAAACACGAATGGCACTTTTGTTACAGTATTGTTATTTTAAGGATTGTTAGGCTGGGAACGTAAAAAGCAATGCAAAGCGAGTTGTATCTATAAAATGCAACGCGAGAAATCAATACAAAGGCATAGTTTGCCTTACTTTTTCTTGAACTGCCGTGTAGCCTACATTTGAAAGTATTAGTAAAATTATTTAATTCCTCGAACTTTTTAATTAAAATCAAGTGTAGGCTACATGTAGGCCTACAATAGACAAAACTATTTCAATTTTGTTTGACTTTTATTTAATATGGTATCTTTTGTATGTTTAGTTATCAAAGTTAACAGTGTTTTTATAGCAAAAGTAATGTTATTAATTTTAATTTCTTTCACTTTTGGTTATCATTTTTTTTTTTCACTTTCTTAGCAGTCTAAGAATTACACTTTTCTTGTCGTGATTTTATTGCGTGAAATAATTTGCAGTAAAATCGGGTGGTTGCTTTTTTTTTTTTTTTTACTCGTATCTTTTGTTTCACTAGATTTTTGTTTCATTGAAATCTAGTCAAGCGATTGTGGTAAAACGTTTCATTTGAAATAGAACAGCTTTTTCTTTTTCTTACTAACTTTTATAGCTTTTATTTTTCTTCTGACATTTTATATCTACTTCTTCAGCTATGTAAATCGAATTACGAAGGATTTTTTTTCTCTTTCTTCTCATTTTTCGTCAACTACTGGTATTTTATTAACGGGCGCAGTTTTATATTTTTGGTAGTGAAGGTGAAAGGAAATGGAAAAAGCTCCTTCTTTTATATTTTTTGAAGAATTTTACTCCGAGTAAACGATTGTAGAGAGAGGGTTAACAAAATCCAATCTTGGGAGTTTTTGATGGTTTTCAATTTCTCTTGTTTAGTGTTTCAATGGATGAAATAACGTTTAAAGAGATTATTCTATTTTTAAACTTTGAAAAATTTGCTTGTTTATAAATTTAATTTTGGCGTTTTGAAATGTTTGCTCGGGTTTTATTTCATTAGAAATAATTAATTGGTTTAGTTGTTGTGGCTATTTTTTCCTTGAAGAAATATTAAAATAATGTATGGTTAGTAACCAATTTAAATAATGAATGTTTCTAATAATTTAATTAAATTTTTTAGAACTAGCAGCGAAGTATTTCTAATTTGTATTTTGTTTACCTATTTTGTTAGAAAATATTATTACCGTAGTAAAAATATTCCATACCGTATATTGCGAATACATTCAAAAAAATTTATTAGCTTAGTTTAAAAATTCGTTAATGTAAAATGTTTTTCTATATAAAAAAAACTGTTTTTAAACTCATCGCATTTGAATTTTAAAAACATATAGCAAAAAAAAAGTACTGTATAAAGTTTTGTGTTTACTACTATATCCTACGGTAACTGTTGTTTTGCATGTTTATGATAGAGTTTTTAGGATATAAAAATATTAATTTGGGGCATTTATGAAACTTTAAAGATTTAATTTATGGAAATTATTCTGAATACTTTATAATATGCGCCAAAATTGAATAACAAATAAAAATGTATGTAAATAATTTGCAAAAATAGAGATAATTTGTTTTATTTTTTGGGAATAATTTGCAAAAATAGTGATAATTATCTTGTTATTGTTGAAAACTAAAAATAGAAGATATCTTTTCAATTACAGCTAAATTTGTTATCGTCGCATATTTAACATGTATTAGCACATGAATGAAGGAAATTTGCATCGTAAAAGACTAGTGTTGTTTCTATTAAGCAGAGGTTGTAGGTTTAAAATTTGGAACTGCTTTGTCGTTACTCCAAATGGTGTTAAAGATTAAAAATGCTCTTTTGAAGAAATAATAAATGCAGCAAATATCTAATTACAGCAGTTAACTCAAAATAGAATAGCAAAATAAATTGAACTCGGTAAATTATAAATTTTGTTATTAGTTTGAACCTTTGAATCCCTTGCAGTTGCTGCCAATGCGTCATGTACCCAGCAGCAGTTGATAGAGAACGCTTTTATCATAAAAGATATTTTGTTATTGCTGCAAGCTTTTTAATTATTATTATTTTTTTTTGTGTTAAGATGTTAATTAAGTTTTCCTTATAATAAAAAGACTATACATATTGATGTTAAATGCTAATATTATACATACAGTACAGTATTGAGTGAAATAATTAGCGAGAGCAGCTGCCCCAGAATATGGCAATCACTTTGAGCAATTGTGTCTTACACAGCTGCGATTTACAGTTATGCGGTGTTTTGCTTTTTTTTTTTTATTTTTATTATTGATGTTTTTCTTCATAGAAGCACAAAAGTAGTTAACGGTAGTTTGAAAATGACGTTTTGCTTTTAATTAAAATTTTTTTCTATTTTGAAGAATTTTTTTTAAGCCCAGAAATTTAATTTGTTTTACCTTTGTTTACGTAAAAACAATTTTTTTCGAAAGTTATTTTCCGGGTAATAGGTAAATCTAATTGGGTTACAGTATGTTGATTAGTAAATTATGTAAAAATAAATGTGATGAAAAGTTTTAATTTAAATGTAGCTACAGTATGTTTAATTGAAATTAGAAATTTTTAAAACAAGCGGCATTCCCATTTGCCAAATTATTTCAAAAAATTCGTTTATTTACTTTTTTTGCATTGTTTTCAAAGGTAGTGCATAACTGTAAATACCAAGATATAAAAAAATAAATCAACGGTGTTAAGTAAATTCTTACGTCATTCGCAATATTATTAAAAATTTTCGTAAAAGCTTTTGAGATTTTTTTTTTTTTTTTTCCCAGTTTTAAACTGCGTTCTATTCATTTGCCACGATGAAATTTGCACAGCCAACTAGAGAGTTTAATTTGTACTCGTGAAATAAT
Source organism: Polydesmus complanatus (assembly GCA_034692225.1). Lineage (NCBI taxonomy): Eukaryota > Metazoa > Arthropoda > Diplopoda > Polydesmida > Polydesmidae > Polydesmus > Polydesmus complanatus. The sequence goes on from JAQGAZ010000050.1 coordinate 18,510, forward strand.
GTTTCTATGGTTACTAAAAGGTGTTGTAAACGGAAGAAAACTTTGTTGAAATTTGAAAGGGAGGGTTACGTCATGCAAATACAGCGGCGGCGGCGAGTACGAGGATGAAGACGCTGAGTGTATCGTACACGTGCTTGTCATGTTTCTTTATTTGCTCGACATAAATATTAAGCGTGTTTCGATGAATTCCGAGGCTTACATTTGACAGAAAAGCTTTTTTTTTTTATTATTATTTTTTATTTTGACCAGCTAAAATAGTTGCGCACATGCAAAGCCCGTGTGTAAACCACGTGTTTCGCATACCCCCTACTGTATCTCTTCTTTGACGTTGGCGGTCGATTCAATCGCCTTATGATTTGCAACTCGGCCACCGCATTTTCATTTTTACTCGCTGGGATATTGTAAGAAAGAAGAAAAAAAAATCAAAATGTCAAATTTTTATCATTTTCGCACTTACCAACCGCAGCTTCAGTCGTGGAATATAAATCAAATCTTAAAGTTGATAAATCTCATATTTTACAAACGGGAATTTTTTTTTTTTTTTAAATTTATGATAGATTATTTATATTGAAATTCGATAATAAAATGTATTAATTTAAGTAGATACCGTAAGTGCCTTTTTATGTTTAAAATGATTTAAAACTGCTTATTTGAAATTTTAATTTAAAAATTATGTTTTATTATGTTTTTTTTTAAGACGATACACTACACTTTTTGTATAACCTTTGTACATTATTCATAGGTTTTGCCTCATCTGATAAGCTTAATGCACTTAAAAATGTATCGAATTTTTTTTTTTTGCATTAAAAAAAAAAATAATAATAATAATGTTTTAAAATATTATGCCAATTAGCTATTATTGCTGGTAGATAGGTTAAAACTGGGTTATACTGTTGGTTTTATTTGCGGCAAAGAATTGTTTTGATAAATTTGGGGGTATATTTTTAAATTTTAGTATTAAATACATTATTAATAATTGCATTAAAATATTTATTTAACGCACCGATTTTTTTTTTTTTTATATAAAAAATCGTAATTGAAATTTAAGTACATGTACGGGTATTTGTTCAGCTCATGGGAAATGTGTTAATCGATTTAAAAATGACATTATGGTGTGTTTAGTTGAAAGAATATTAAGTTTGGAGCATGGAGATAGTCGACGTGCTAGGAATCGCATTTTATTATTAGTTAAAATGCAATTTGTTTTCTCGGAATAAAAGGTTTTTTGGAAAGAGAATTCATTAAATCGGCATGCGGTCTGAACGTACATGTACCGGTACGTAAGGCAAGCTGGCAGGGATCGATTGCGAAACACATCTGGAATGTGTTTACAGTAATTCGGAAGGGAGATCAAGCGTTCCATTTTGCAAATGAGACGAAATCGCACCGATAAGCAAACAGCTTTGAGGTTTGATTTTAAGAGGGATCAAGCTCTCTTTATACGTTTACATTTTGTCGAATAAAAATCGACGGTTTATAGTAGAAACATCAATATTTTCTCGTTCTTTTTAGATAACCGAAAACGATAAAATAATGTCGAAAATAAATCAAAAAACTTTCACGTACAGTTTCAATTGTAAATAAAAATCTATTGTTTGCAATAACACTAAAATAATATGCAGTTTCAATAACATTAATATTATTTATTAAAGGGAAAACCTCAGTGGAAATATCACAGGCTAAAGTGAAAAAACCGGACAAGTCGTAAAACAGTTTTAAATGGCACCACTTTTATTTTGACTTCTTATAATAATAACACAAACAATGCTCACGATTTTAAGAACCACAAACATTAATTTGGTTTTAAACATTAAAATCTAATTTGCTTATTTTAGAAATGAAGGGATATGCCTGGCTTTTACTCCTGAGCACAGTGCTCTTCAAATATGTTTGCCTTTTGAGAAGTTTATGTAACGACCAGGGAATAAGACACATGTCTAGGCCCTGTTTTTGCTATTAAAAGAAGGGGAAATTTGTTTAATTTTACAAGAATGTGACTTTGATTTATTATTTTTGCTGGAGCAATATCGAAATATGACTCCAAAGTATAGGTAAGTACAAGTAGTAAAGATTAAAGGATGGGAAGGGGGTTAGCGACCACATTATTTTTTGCTTTTGGTTGTCATATTGTTAAAGTTGTTTGATTTTTTTCTTTTGTCTTTTGATATATAAAATAAAAAATAAAGATTTTAGAGGATTGTAACCATGGGTCCTGGCAAAATAAGTTCTGTCTAGGGTTCCAAAGATGTTAATCCAGTACTTACCAACAGTCGCGTGTGATAATGTTGATTTTAATTTTTGTTTTTCTAACTTTGAATTTAAAAATTGCGAAAAAAACCTTTTTTAAAAAAAAAAATCTAGCCCGTTTTTATTTTATAAAGACCGACCCCGTTTTCTAGCCGATTTTTTTTGGTACGGTACTTTTTCTTTCAACTTTTTAAAACAAGCCAAAATTGTTTTCAAAGTGGTTTTTTAAAAAGCGGTGAACCGATTTTTATTCTAATCTTATCTATTAACAACGTCGTTCATTAAAACGGTATTTTCCTTCGACAGTGTTTGAAGTGCGATCCATCCATCCATCCGCTTCAAGCTGTATACTCCTATACGGATTAGACATTTCAGTGACTCTCTATCGTTCATTTATATCTGGCAATGTGTAAAAATATGCATTATTCATCAAGCTTTGCCACCGCTCTTTCATGTATCACTTGCTGTGAAATTAAAACAACAATCTGCTTACATTTTCTACGTTCTTTTTGACGTAACCTACTCAACTTTATTGAAAATTAAGGTCGCAGTTGGCGGCAAACGGGGAAGCGTGATGCGGCGGCGTAGGTGGGAAGGTATTTTTAGGAAGAAGAAAGACGTCAGTCGCATTTACGTACCTCAGATTGTTATGTAAATAAGTTAGCGTAGTGTGTGTTGTTTATAACGATGTCTCCGTCGTGTCATACTCAATGCCTATCTTTAATCCTATTACGCTCCCGGAACCCCCTATATTACGACTTTAGATGCGTAAAAAGCAATGCAGCCGCGGTCTTAATCCAGTATCCCATTTACTACGCTTATTATCTACTCAGCTTTTACCATTCCCCAACTCTTTCCAAACTAATTCCTTTTTATTATTTTTTTTTTTAGGTTCAAACGTTTTGTTGACTTTTAGCTTATAGTTTTCCATAATTATACGCAAGATTTAATTATGAAACGCAAACCTTGGCTGTTTTTGACAAAACGGCCTCCGGAGGATAAGCGATTATTAAAACCGTCGTTTCAATAGAACTAAAGTGGAGATTGTAGAAGCAGTGCTGAGTTTTTGAGTCTTTTTCCCTTAGGGCCTTTTCTACCACTTTGGAATTTATTCCTCACATACTATGTAGGTTACAATCAAGATGCTTCAACTATGCTAATTACTACTGTACATCTATTTGCATTTGAAAATGGATAAAATCGTTTTTGTAACTGCTTTTTAATATAATTTTTTTTTATTTACGGTATTTATTTTTTTTTTTGAGTTGTACTGTATGATATTATATGACTAATCCTTCTCAGATCTTCTACTATAAACTAACTTCTAGGAATTTTTTTTTACGTAATATACTTGTAAAGTCAGTTCGAGAAATCTATTTTGAGGCGACTCCCACAGCGCAATCCTAATACTATAGAAATTCCACGTAAACATCAACATTCTTAATAATTTTCTATTTGAATACCGGTAAAGCATTGTTGTACGAATGCGTCGCAAGCTAAATTTAAGTTAAAGTTTGAACTACTGTACATGTATATAAAATTTTTTAAAAAAAACCTTCGATACCGGTAATAATAATTATTATCGATTGAGCAAAGTTTTTTTTTCCCAGCACGTTTCCAAGTTTATGAATTAATATTTAGTCGTTAATCGTAACGATATTGATAGAGTTTTCAGGTTTAGCACCGCCAACAAACGCCCTTTAATGGACTTTTAATCAACTCGTTCAATGGTAACAATGTTATAAAATTATAATATCAGGGAATAATGTCAGCGAACAGACAGTTTTCAAGAGTCCAGGTGGCAAGGGTGTTCCACTGCAAAAGCATGGAACATTTCTCTGACTTGCTGTACAGTAGTTCACAAACGCAAACCTTGTAGATCAATAATAAACAAAATATTTAAGTCAATAAAATATTCTAAATCCAATCCAGTTGCTACAGGTATGACTTCCGATTACAACAAGAAATAGTTGGAAAGGTTTTATAATTATTGCTACCACTATACAAATATTTAAAATATAATTATTTCCTAATTCAGAATTTGGGCATTTTTAGTGCTTTGAAACGTTTTATACGAGTACTTGGCAATTGATAGTTTTGATTTGTATGATCTTATTAAAATTTGAAGTTTATATTGCTCATAGAATTTGGCAATTAAAATAATGTTTATAATGAAAATAACAATTAAATAGTTTGATCGCATTTTAAAATATTAATACTCGTAAAACCAAACAAAAAAAAAAAACATTGGGGAACTTTTTATTGCGTATATTTAAAGTTCCGGTTTATTAAAGAAAATAACTTTTTTTTAAAGGCTTTTACTTTGAATAATATGTAAGTTAAATTACGTGTATATAACATTTATTTTATCATACGCAGTATTAACTTTGCATCGAAAAATATTTACTGAAACGTGATTTTTTTGTAAGGGTATTCACGTGTAGGTAGGTCACAACCGGAAGCTTTATTTATTTTTTTTTTTTTAATATACCGTATATATATTTTTTTAAAAAACAAAAAATGATAAACTGAGTTTCGTAAAGATGTCGTTGCCTATAACTTCGATCATGCATCGCTTGGGGAAATGTTGCGGTGAATCGACGAGTAAAAGTTACACGAGTATTTACTTATTTTTTTCTTCTAGTTCTACTCTTTATTTCTTCTGCCGTATATCAAATGTATACTTTTGAATATTGCTTGTTTTTGTTTTACTTTTTTCATATCACATTTTGTTTATGCGATTTTTTTTTTTATTACTTTCAGATGGCGAAGTTGTTCGCTTACAGTTGGACGTTCGGTGAATTTCTATGTAAATTTGTTCATTACATGCAAAACGTGTCGGCCATTTGCTCGGTGCTCACCATGACTTCGATGAGTTTGGAAAGGTAAATATTTTTACTTTTATTTTTTTGGGCGGAGCTGACATATTGATAGTTGGGGCGTATTGTTAGTGGGAGCCACACACATCACTTTCTGCTGTTCAATATTTACGCATATCGACTAATGGACTGAAATAAAAGCTAGTTTTTTTTTCCTTTTTCTTTCAAAGTTGATAGTTATAGATAATAAGAAGGAGCATAAATAATTTTGTAGGAACGGTTTATTTTTTTCTCTTCCTGTCAACTTGAGCAAAAAAAAAAAAACGTTTTTTGAAAATTTTATTTATTAAAATGCAGTCTTTAAATTTATTTTATTTGAAGTTGAAATTTATCGAGACAAGACTTTTATCTACTGTTTGTTTTTACAATATCCATTAGAAAAACAAACGTTGGGGAAAATAGATATTGTTCTTAAAATAGTCTTGAGACTATACCGATGAATAAAATATTTTAAATATTTCGGCGGATAAATTTTTAAAAACTTTTTATTTGTTTGTCTCAACCTCAACTCAGTTTTAAAAACAACAACAAAGTAATAGATTTTTAATGACGTTATTATTACCGGTACTTAAAACCGGTACTTTTGTTTTGAATCTTTATTCTATTCGTTTCAGTATAAAACTGTTATTTGTGCAATTCCTGGAAGTGTCTGCGCCGCGCAAAATAATTTATATCTTTTACAATTTAACATTTTAACTGCAGATGTTTTTTTTTTTTTTTTTTTTTTTAAAGGCTAAATTACTTATTTTGGGCATAATGGCATTTATCCAATGTGTTTTCTTTGAATTTGTGAACATTTTAGCTAAGGGTTTTAAATTTAAAGTTGTTTTTTTTTTAATGGGAAAAAGAAACAGTAGGCCTATGACATGTGTAAATGCATTGTTTAGTTGCTGAAACTTTTTATATTACGTTACCAAAAAAAGGTTATTCAAAAATTGTACAGTAGTTTACTCGAAATTTCGTTCTGTTTTTGATACATTTTGGGATATAATATTTTTTTGATTTTACGATAAAAATACTTATCAAATTTGTAGTGAAAGTTGCATGTGATAGTCAGCTGTGAGTTGTATGTGCGGCCTGTTGGTCTAGGGGTATGATTCTCGCTTTGGGTGCGAGAGGCCCCGGGTTCAAATCCCGGACAGGCCCAACTTTTTTTTAATTTTGTATTTAATATTAAAATTAAAATTTGAATAATTTAAGTATTTTTTTTAAAAAAATATTTATTCGTTTACCTTAAACAGGGTAGTTTATAACAATTATGTTATTACGCTATTGTTGAATTGCTTTCCCCCAAGCGATTTCTAAAATGCAAGCACAAAAATAATGATTTTAACTTAGCTATCGGTACGGTTCTTTTTTTAAACGGTATGTTTCAATAATACTGTACATCTAAAAAAAAATTATAATAAGATTATAAGAAAAAAGTGTTTTAATTATTAAATTCTAAAATTCAATGTTAGGCTAGAAAAAAATAAAAAAAAAGTTTGGGCCTGTCCGGGATTTGAACCCGGGACCTCTCGCACCCTAAGCGAGAATCATACCCCTAGACCAACAGGCCAGTCGATACAAGTCTTACCTTCAAATATCACAACTTTTATTGCAATTTTAACTTTCATTAAAAATATTCATTTGAAAAATGTTCGTTAATTACGAATTAATAACTTAGTAAAAAAAAATAATAATAATAAGGAAATAAAAATTTTTATGCTTTACAATAATTATATTTGAAAGTACAGTACATGTACTGTACAATATGTGCAGTTTGAGGATTTGCCGCAATAAGCGGACAAGTCCCATTTTTGTGATTTTTGGCAAACTACTTGTACGGTAGTAAAAAAAAAACCGGTTTGAAGATAATTTTTCAACTTAAGCTAAAATTTGTTTTCTCCACATTTCAACACGTCTTAACACGTGAATGAGTGAAATATGCATTGGAAAATAAATGTCGTTGTATAAAGCGGGGCAAACGTTTCAAATGTGGAGATGCCTCGTTTTTGCTCCAAATGGGGTTAAAAAATTTAATGCTCTTTTGAAATGCAGCGCAGCAGCGGAATAATATCTAATTACTCCACAGACGGTTTACTAATATAAAGCTGCAAATAAATTGAATTTGGTAAACTTAAATTCTGCTATTAAGAACACCCTTTAACTCAGCGAGTCTAAAAAATTGGAGCTAAAAAATCTTGTTATTGCTGCCAATAATATATTTTTTTTTATTGGTTAAATAATGCACCCTTTCTTTTTGTTATAAAAGCTATTTGAGATGCTAATTGAAGTTCGTAACATTTCACTCGAAACTCGACGATCACTTGATTATTTACCACGCGTCAAGTGAAGCTCGAGCATTTTTTTATTGGAGCTGTCGAAATGCGTTTAGAAAGTCTACAATAATAATAATAAAAAAAAAGACTAAATTATTCAGATATTCGTGTCATTCGTCTAGCCTTCTTCGCTTCTAGAGCAAAATGCTGTTTTCCATTGTATATCCCAATTTTTGATTCAAGTGCACCATAAATCATCGACGGAGACTCAACGCTCATCTATCATTCGATTCGGCTGCTGCTGCTGCTGCCGCCTCGTCTTCTTCTTCTTATCGCTCTATCACATTTCTTCGTAGACTTTGAAAGGCGATAATAGAGACACTTAAAATTAGATACGATTGCTGTACGTTGCATGAACCGTAAGCTTTTCTTCTGTCGACGCAATATTCGACGTCTCCAAGATTCGAAAACTTCAGCTGTTTTTTTTATTTTTACGACCACATTTTCTTTTCACACTTGGTAGAATTTTGACGCCGACGACATTTTTTAAAGGTTTCCGTCTTGAACACGCCAAAATAACACGAGTTCAACTCTTTTTATTACTTCGAAGTCATATGGGCTTTATATTGTTTACGACCTCAAGACGAAGAAGGGGCCCGCGGCAGAGCTTCATTGACCGCTATATCATTGGGCTTGAAAATAAATTTTTTTACCGGTCCAAATTCTAATTACATCGCTGTTTTCACTTATGCATATATAATATATTTTTTTTTATAATAAGTTTTTCTTCTTCTTTTTGTTCTTTTCTAGATATTACGCCATTCTGCATCCGATGAAAGCCAAATATATTTGCACCATTAGTCAAGCTAGAAAAGTCATAGCTATCATCTGGGTCATGTCCTTTCTTCTAGCGATTCCTATCTTATTTGTTCAGGTAACAAGAGACTCGTGGCTCGTAATATTTTATTATGTATGGCGGCGCACTTCACATAACTTGGCCTACTCTTTTCTCCCCGAGATGCGAGGAGCTGAAAAATAAATCGTTTTGGGAAATCTCATTGCTTTTGCCGGCTTGAATTGTATTAAGCCAGGGTTAATAGTGACGTCTCCATACACAGTAAATATTATATATTGTTTTTGTTTTTTTTGGTTCTGGATTTAATATCATAGAAACTCTGAAACTGCCAAATATTTCGATGTAGAAATATATTTTAAGCCATATATTTTGGTTAAAGGGTTTAAAACCAGATTAATTTATAAATGGGATGAGTTTATAAAATATTTAGTATAATCGGGATTTGGAAATTATTAATATCGATAATTAAAGCAAAAATTTGATAATTATTATAAAATATGATTAAAGGAAAATTATATGCATACTTTGCCTTTGGATAAGGCGACAAATAAAATTCAAATTTCAAATTCATTCAAATTCAAGTTATGCAATTTTGTTGGCAGTGGCTTAGCGTCGAGGGTAATTGGCAGTGGCTGGAGACAAAAATAATTTTTGCCCACGGGAACAAATATCCATTATTGTTCCTCCCTCACTACGCCACTGATTGTTGGTGAGTTTGGCCAAGGCAAATACTGTACTACTGTATAATTATAGATTTGAACGAGTATTTGTTGACCCAATTGTGAGCGCTCATCAATTGTTATTGTTTTCATCATTAACTTTTTCATTAATTTTTTGCTCTACATGTGAATTAATTTTTTTTTTATTTGTTAATCCACTCGTCATTTCTGATTAAATGGCCTTTTTTAATCCTCGTTAAATTTCATTCTTTGAAAGATTTGAGCAAAATCTCGTTTACAAGACCCGAAAGATGGATGACAACTCCATTTGAAAAAAGACAAATATTAAAATCAAAAACAACACTATTTGATTTCATGTCAGCTTTTTCAATAATATTTGCGTTCAATATTTGTCTTTGCCTCGAATATTATCTTTACCCAGAGCTACTGAATTTTTAAGTTTAGAAATGAAATTTTTTATAAAAAGAAAAGAAAAAAAAGTTTGTGGATTTGATTCTTTTCGGCAAATGAATAATACTGTAGTTATAAACAGCTCAATGCCATGCTGTCGGCGAATGGTAAAGTTAAGAACTTTTTTCCAGTGTTAGAATTTGCCAGAAACTCACTTTTGAAAAGTTGGTTGTCGACCACTTTGGATCTAGGCGCATCAATAATTATTATCTCCCAACCAAGATTTATACCGGTCGTGATCATTAGAATATACAAATTTAATAAATAATTTAATTGAAATTTAAAATAATTAGGCTATATTACCGTATCTTTACAGTACACGTATATCGAATATTTTCAGTTTTGCTTTCAAATTAAAGATAATGTATTTAATCGCGAATTCAAATTACTTCATGTTTTGAATAATTTCTCTTTTTACTGTTAATGCAATTTTATTTTGAAATTAGCTTTCTAAAACTGTTTCAAAATGTTGACTTTATTCAACAAAAAAAAATAAAATTATATAAAGACTTATGAGTTTGCCTCATAGCATGTCATAGCAACCACACCGTAATAGCACATTTCAGTAGGTACTGTAGACCTAGTAACTTAAAATAAATACTTTTAATCAATAATTTATTTAATTATCTCAAACTTTCAATTATATATTAATGCTATAAATTTCCATGTCGACGTTATCACGCGCAATTTAGATGTTAAAAAAAATGAGCGATAAAAATTGCGTATTTGTTTTGTTTGTGGTTTACGTTGAGACTCGGAAGCGAATTTAAATTGAGAACAATTATTATTAGAAAATAATTATTTTTGAAGAATATATAATTAATGAAATTAATTCTATTGTTTCCTTACTTAATAATTAATGTTTACTAAGAAGCTTATGTTCGTAATTTCTTTCTTTTTTTAAAAATTTAATTGCGAGACAGCAAAATACGGTATTAATAATTTAAAAAAACTAATTTGCATTGACGTCAGCAATAATAATAGTTAATGACGGTTTTGTGTTAAATTGTGTCGGAGTTTTTTGTTGTTAAATTGGCATTAGCATACCGTAATTAATGAAGACTATGGTTATAAAACATTATTATTTTTTTTGTGTGTGTGTAGATTCATATGGAAGTTGGCGTTCGCATTAAAGCTTTTTGGTGTGTACACGATTGGGACTCTGCAAACTTATTGAAGTTCTACTCGTTATATATGTTGACTTTGATTTTAATTGGTCCTTCACTCATCATGGGCTTTGCATATACCAGCATTTGCATGGAAGTGGCTAATGTGATGGTGGTGAGAGCCAATATGACCGGAGGAGGCGGAGGAGGAGGAGAAATGTAAGTGTAAACAATTAAATTATAATTAACGAATATTTTTTTTAATTGGAACTTTTTATACCCGGGTGTCCGAGATTATTTTAATCAATTTCAGTTTGTTATAAAACATTGCATGTTGAAAGATAATATTTTGTAACAAACTGAAATTAATTATAATTATTATCTCGGAAACTCGGCATTAGAATTTTCACTTATATTGATTTCTAAGTTTTTGTTACCCATGTTTTACGACTTCTATAAAATAATATTAATAATTCCACGGAGAAATATTCAACTTTTGATTTTGCAAAGTTCTTGTTAGACAATCTAATAAGGCGAAATGTTCACTTTTACTACTGCTGCTAGCAATTAGCGCCGGCCAAACACTGCGCATGGCATCAATTGCTGTTAGTTTATTATACCTTCGCACTTTATTTTTATTATTGTCTACGCCGTAAACGAGGAGTGAAAAAATGTTTAAAGTTGCCGAGTAGCATGTGCTGTACGCAGTACAAGATAGATGTTGATTTCAACAGTTTTGCTTTTTGAAATTGCGGTTGAGGTCAAATTTAGTACTTTGGCGCTTTTCCACGCCACACATACAGTATGCGCGCGTTTCATTAAATTGCATTCGTTTGAAAGTGTGTTAACTATTATTACACATTCGCATTCAAACGAGACACATCGACTTCATAAAGTTTGTCCTTAATAATGCCCATATGATTGGGTTATAGGGTGCCAAAATGAGTTCGTAACAATGACAATGTTCGTGACATAACTGCTTATTTTCTTCTTCAATGTTTTCCTTTTCACTTTATCTTGGAAATCATTAAATTCACGTTGTCTTCAAAATAGCGGGTTATAAATAGCATTTAAATTGAATTTTTTTTATTTTATTTTCATATTATTCATATTTGCTTATCATATTATTATTGTAGTTGCGACTACATTGAAAATGTAAATTAATTTTGATATAATAATAATTTTAGATTAATGTTTTATTCGATTTTAAATGTTTATTTATATAAATACTCCGACTGTTATTTTTATATATTACCGGTATATATATTTTTAAATCCAATTAAATACCGGTAGCGAATAAGTCAAACGTATGGAGATATCTGGTTATTGCTGAAAGTTTTACATTTAGAATTTTTTGAGGAACATATTATACAGTATAGGAAATTGACATTTTAGAAATACAGCTAAAATTTAAATAAGAATAGGCCTATGTAATAGAATACTGAACGGTACGGTATCAAATTTAAATAAATTTTAAAAATATTTTTCGGCCTCACTTTCATTTTATTTGAAAAGAAATTGAGAGTTAGACTATTAATATTGCTATATTTGCTAAACTGTAGGTTGAATTACTGTACTTATTTTAATTTATTTATGTGTGGGGACTACTTATTTTCGCATAACCTACTCGTATAGATGTTGAAAAATTTTCCGAAAAATAAAAGCGCCTAGGGCCTACGAAAAACCGAAAACGTTGCTGATAGTATACCCAAAGTAAAGATTATATATTTTTTTTAAGCTCATACCTATTGTCTACAGTATTTTTTTTAATATAATAATATTTTATTTTTTATTCTAGTGCACACATGTAGTAGTGCTTTCAGAAAAACAATATTTTTTAGATGTCTATAAAAATTGATTTTTTTAAAGTGGTTTGAACTTTTTTTTTAAAAAAAAAAAAAAAAAACGGAAGGCATTTATTTATTTTAGTTTAATAAATATGTAATCGATTTCGTGAATTATTTTTGTACGAATTGATTGTGATTGACAATTTAATATGCTGTGGAAACATGTTAAATTAAAAACATGTAAGGTAAAAATCAACAAAAGACTGACATGTTTTCTTATGAGCTTTGCAAAGTCTATTTTTCTAGTCTCATCGATCACAGTTACTTTCCATCAGACTCCCTTTTACTTAAAATCAAATGTTTAAATTTTAAAAAAAGAAAAAAAAAAAAAAAAATGCCAGATGCATATAATATTTTTTGTTTCTGTAATAATATTGCTAAAAAATGAAATAAAATGTAATGTACGTGATATTCATCTGATTATCGATAGCGTAATAAAAGAGTGCTCTAACTTTTTTTATTTGCTTCTAGGAGGAATGGTGCTGAGCCAGCAAGAGAAATGCACACTTTGAAAATAACTTATTCCAATGGCTCCCAAGTGTATCGTGCCAAAAGGGGTGGCAAGAATAAAGGAGATGAAGACAACAACACTGTCAAACAAGTATTAACGCAGCTATAAATATTTATCTTTGTAATTTCCAGCTGACCGTATAGCTCAATGCTCGGTTCCACTGCACTATAATTAGCTTGAGGGTGGAATTATTATTATTTCGACCAGTCCGGGGGCTAATTCTCTCACTGTTCAAACATCAAATTATTTCTTGCTTTTTCCAACGTTTGGTGGGGGTTTTTTTTTATGGAGAAAACGCTAAAGAAATAATTTTTTTTTGAAAATAATTTTTATTAGTTTTAAAATAAATTATTAACCAATGTTATTTTTATTTCTAGGTGATCAAAATGCTGGTTGCAGTAGTCTTGCTGTTCATAATATGTTGGACGCCTTTATTAGTGACCGAGGTGCTAACCGCTTACGATATTTTGCCCAAACAAAGCGTCGGGAACGTCAAGTCTATGCGCATGGCTTTCCACCTCTTAGCTTATTTCAACAGCTGCATCAATCCGATAGTCTACGGTTTCTTATCCCGGAATTTCCGTGACAGTTTTATCAACGCCCTGTGCCTTTGTTGTCGCGGCCGTCCGCAACGTCAGATGTCGTTCAACCACACGAGGACAACTTCGGTGAGTTTGGGCCGGTCAATGTCAGTGTCCACTTCTACGCATTGACTAGAGGCCACCTTCGCGTGCTTTCCGGGCTTCAAACACTGTTGCACTCGTCTATCAAAGACTAAAGTTGATTTGAACGAGGAGGCCGAGGAAGATGTGGACTGCGCAGGGCCGCTTCCGGATGGCTGCGAAGGTTTCAATTGTCCTTTAACTCGAACTTGTGCAAATAAAAACGGCCAATTAGACATTAGTACCAATTGTTGACTAAAAATCGCTAACGGCTGAAAATTAATTCGCGCTTCATTTTTATTCAATTTGACAATTAATTATTATAAATAATTATGACACGAGTTAAAATGCAAAAAGAAAAAAAATGTGAGATAAATTATATTTATTTTATATGGACCAAAGAGCACTTAGGAATCTCATCGGGATAATAATTATTACGACGTCGATTTAAAGAATTAACTGATTAAAATTATTTGTTTTCAACAAGTGTTTCTAGTAAATTAAAACTATCAAATGCTGATAATTGCTTTGATAAAAATACATGGTGTGTGTAAAAAAAAAGACCCCAACTGAATTAGTTCCTTTAAATAATCTAATTATTTCAATGCCACATGCAAGGAAAAGTTTACAAGACAAAGAACAATACATGAAAGGTGATTAAACAGAAGGCATGTTAAAAAAAGTTATTAAAATAAAATTTACCCATGTGACATTCAAATATTTCGATTATTAAAAGGATTTAATAATAATTCAATGTTTGGTTCGCTTTTTTTACGAACACCGTGTATAATAATTATGCTTTATTCTCACATTGAAAACTATTTGATGAAATTATATACCGGTAATTTTTTTTTTTTTTTAGTTTGATAAAATAAATAATTTTAATCAGATTTTTCTTTAGATAAATTATCTGTACTGTGTTGTGTATAATATGGCATCATCCCTACAGTCATTTTATTATCGTCACGCGCGTTGTTTATCTATATTTACACGCTAAACATTTTTAACATATCCAAATATCAATTATTGTGATCTTAAAAAAAAAACACACACACACACACGTAAGCGTAAAATTATTTCCAAAATTTTTACGATAATTTTTAAAACTTCCCGACATTAAATTTTAATATTAAAGTGCAGTTAAATACACATTTGAAGGGGGGAAATTCCCGAGTAATTGTCGTACAATCATTATGACGTTAGAAGTAATGCAAAAATTTCTATCTCCATTTTTTCCACTTTTTATTGTAAATTGATTTAATATATTTTTTATGTAATGGATAACAAAATTATTATTGATAACATCGACGTCATATTTTTCTAAGAATAATATGATAATGACATCATAATTGGGCAGAAAAAAAAAAAAAAATAGGAATTGAGTGTGATGTGATAATAATTATAGGCTTAATACCATTAAATAATTAATTATTATAGTTGTTAATATAATTATTTTTAAATGAGATCTGACAACTGTTATCATTTTTTATTCTATAGTTATTTAGAAAATAATAATTAATTGCGCGTGTAAATACAGTATAAGTAACAATTATAATTGTATAAATTAAAACGAAGATTAATGTAAATACAATCGAATGTCGGACATGAAAATACTCTTGTAAAACGCAATTAGTAAACATTTTTAATATAATAATAATTACGTAAAGTACAGTCAAATTATTATTTGTACGCATCATTTTTTTTTTTTTTTGTAACTTTTGTCAATGAAAAGGATTGTGTAGGTAACGCCACCTATCGCTGATTCATAAAAGCGCGATTCACTCCAGCAGCGCTCTCTGGCGTGGAAAGGTAACAACTCGTCATGTGTGTGTGACAATGCTGAGGCGAGCAGTTGATCAGTTCGCACTTGTCGTATAACCTTTTTCTCGATCAACTATCCTAATTATTAATCGGGGGATTACCATTCTTCACACAGTGCAGCAGCATGAATTAGCTCACGGATTATTATCTTCCAATATCAACATCTCACGGATTCGATCGAGCTTTTTCGGGTAAGTCAAATTCTTTTTTTTTTTTGGTATCGGCGCAGGGCGAATGTGTGTTGTGTGGGGGTTGAATGGATTTGTTTCCTCAATTGGCCATTTTCCTACTGTGCTCTGCTCGCTCGCTGCTACCGTCAATGTGAATGCTCTCTTTACAGCCTCCGCCTTTTCCTTCCTTCTTTCTCATTCTCAATTTTCAATAATTATTATTTTGCTCAGAAAAAATTAAATTTGGAAGTTTGTAATCGATGCGTAGATGTTTACGAAGATCGCTGTATAATAATAATTATAAATTATTAAAAAAAACAAAGTTGAGTCATAATGTGAGCGAAACAAAATGACCCTGCGGTTCAATGACCACAATTTTTGTGTATTATGCGACCGACGCATCGTTTTATTGCTTTCTACGAGAGAGAAAATAATATTAATAAAAAAAAAATCTACTAAATTAGTTTTCAGCTTATTTACATAACTAGAATTGGAAGTGATTTATTGAATAGGACGTGCTAATTGAATTGAATTCTTAGTAAATAGGTCGCCGTCGTGTGATTTCTAACAATTCTCAGCTATATACAGTAATCAAGGTGCCAAAAAAAAAATTGATGGCTCAAAATTAAAATTATTTTATAAATTTTTTTTTTTTTTTTAGAAAAAGAAATTAATTCTGGGCTTTATTTTCTCTCGAATTTTCTAATTTTCATTTTTTTTTCTCCCCGACAGATAAAAGTCAATTGAACATCTGGTTTTTGCTTTTTTGTGTTGATTTTTTGTGTGTATGGTAATCGAGTGTTTTTATCATTCTCAAGTTTATTTAGCGCGAACCATCGCGTGAGGCATCTTTCACATTTAAGTACTAAAAATATAATTATGGAAGTTTTATTTTTACATTTTCGACGTCATCAAAATCGAATTTTGTTTTTTTTAAACTCATGAATAGTAATGATTTTATTTTCAGTAGACTTTTAAAGGTTAAACTAGACGATTAATGGGATTGGAGAAGCCAGGCGGCGGCGACACCACCTTGAAAATGAACTTCAAATTCAACCTTTTACATTACATGTTTTTTTTTTCTTTCATATATTTTAAAAATTTTCAAAAGAAGAAGCGAATCGGGTGTTTTTGAAGGAAGTTACGGTCGAGCGGGTCTGACATGGGAGCAGCTCATATGATCCATTCGAGACCGCACATTTTTTTTTTTCGTTCTTTCCTCGACTTCCTTTTTTTTCAGGTTTGCCCACGTGCCTCAGCTGCTCGTCGAGAGAGAGGAGGGTGGTGGTGGTGTAAAAAGAAGGGTCGTCGAACAACACACCTGGTTGGTAGTGGAAGAAGAAGAAGAATAAATGACTTGTGCGAAGGGTCATTTCTACTTCAACCATCTGCTCCGACCGACCGGCACACACGGTCACCTTCCTCCTTCTCACTCGTACAGCTCGCTCTCTCTCATTCGTCCTAGAAGAAAGACGGCTTTTCTTTCTCAGAAAGGAAGTTTATAAAATTTTTAGATGAAAAAAATAGCTCGGTGGTTGGTTGATTGGTCGGTCGGTGGGATATTCCCTGTTGCAAAAATTGCGATGTTTGGATTTGAAGCCGGCGCCTGCTGCTTCCCGTCGACGTGTTTTTCTTTTAAATTTTTAGGGAAATCTCTTTTCAAAATTAATATTATTATTACAAAATAATCTTTTTTTTTAAAAAAAAAAAAAAAAGTGTATAATAAAAGAGCCGAAACTTCTTTTTTTGGTTCCACCTTAACCTAATACCGAATGCGGGTGGCACAGTTTTTTTGTTGTTGTTGGTATGATAATATTATTGACGAATCGTGTATATCGAGTAAAGCACTGTTTGTTTAATCTCGACATTTAAAAGTTTGGTCTTTCGGTTAGTGGAATTTAGTTCAACTTGAAATACAGTAGAACTGTATCGAATGATTTGGTCGAAGACTTTTTTTTATTTGTTTTGACTACAATTTAAATTTGTTTTGAGCGTTAGGAACAAACACCACCTTTTACACGTTAGGATATTGCAACGAAAACAAATGAACTCGTGTAAATGTCAGTAGGATGTTAGTGTTGAAATGGGATTTATTTATTGTATAGTATTAGTAATAATCGTAATGATTTTTTATTGCATTTTTAAATGTCGAGTTCTAAAATGTTTTAAAAATAGAATTTATTAAGATGGTAGGCTACTCGTATTTTGAAAGTTGGTGGTTTTTTTTCCCCCCAGGAGATTTATTTTAGGGTAAATCTTCGTTCAGATATTTCAGATTTTAGAAAGCGAATTTTCTAAATCCTGTTTGAGAAAATTTAATTTCTTGTTTCTACCAAATGATCTTTTTATTCAGTTTAGGATGTTAAATTGAGATTTGGAAAGCACCTATGTTTGTTATTCTTGGTCTGCTTTTGGTATCAAAAGATTAATTTTAAAAAAAATCTGGTTGTCCCGAAAAAAAGTATTATTTTTGTTACTTCAGAAAATAAAAAAGTTGGCCCCGAGATGCCAAGGTTATCTCAAAATCAAACGAAAAAAATATGGAATTTCTTATTAGCTTATCTTTCATTAGAGCTGTGGCTATTGAAAGTATTGATTGCCTGAAATTATTGTTAGCAGCCAAAACGTTGATGTCTCTTTTCGAAACCTATTACAGTATTAATTACATTTTATTTTGTTTTTTTGTCAATCGAAGTTTACGTACGAGTAAAAAGGGTATTAAGAATCGAATATTTAAAGTTTCAACTTAATTCTTAATCAAATAATCACAGTGGAGCCTCTCCCTCTTATCCGGATCTCTCGGTTCATTCAAGCTTAAAAAAAATTTGATTGGATGGATTTAGATTCCAAGACACCAAAATAAAAATTATTAATTATTTAAAAAAAAATTTATTTTAAGGGTTTATTTTGTAACTTGGCCAAGTACATACCGTGGTTATTATAATCAAAAATTTACAAATAACAAATTAAATAATATTTTAATTGTTTTTTATATAAACTCTTTATTAACCAGCTTTTTCTCTTAACCTGCTCAACTTCCGATCCTTTCCAGGACGGAATAAGGAGGCTCTATTGTATTTTATTTGAGAATAATTTATATAAAATTGAATTGCAGGTTTTCGCTTAGTCCGACGCTAGCTCTGTTTTACTATAGTCTGGGTTTTTTTTAAAAAGTTAAAACTGTACTTTTAAAACCGTATTTAGGTTGGTCAAGAAAAACCAATATTTTTTATGTTAAAAATATAATTTTTGTTTTTCTATTATCTTTGTAATAGTTCCTCGCAGAGTCCCTAAGCAAAGTAGGTTCTTGTACATAATTTGAACACCAGAGTAAAAACATGAGCAGCCAAAACTCATGGTGCTTTTATTGAGGTTTTTAAGTGAGAGTTATTGTTGGGTCGCCACAATATTAATGCGGTAATAATGAAAAGTATCAGTCAAGGTGACAACTTTTTTATTCTTTAAGTAATTGCGAGAGATGATTGCGTTTGTTGAGCGAGCACCTGCCTGTCTTCTCGTTTGTTTCGAAGCTAATTGGCAGTGAAGATGAAGAGAGAAAAAAATGAAGAGACAGCTTGCGCTCGCCGCTCGTGTCTTCCACCTAAGGTCTCGCTCTTATGTATTACATAATGTTGAGCCTCGCAATTTATTAGCTCAAAATGTTTGTAAAGGTTTCGCGTAACATCTGTCTCTTTTGGCACCTCTTTCGTCTTTTCAAAGGAAAATTATTGAAAAGGTCGGATAATAAATTATTATCTCGATCTGTGATTCCGCGCCTCCCTGACGTCATAGCCCGACGAACACCTGCTACACGTTTGTTTACATTCCAACTTGGTATAATATATTACTCTATTATCCAATGAGTTTAATGATTTTGGGTTTGATTTTTCCTGCAGCATTTATTTAGAATTTTCGTTTCTATTGATTCTTCTCGTGTCGCAGATAATTTTTTTTAATGTAAGTTTTACAACTTTTGGGCCCGGTGGTCGCCCCCACGTGTAGTTTTAATCATTTTGAGTTTTATGGAACAGACCACACGCGCCGCGCACACGTGTGCAAGCGGAGCTGTTAATGTAATTGATATAGCTAGGGTAATGTTTCATTGCCACCCGATTCTTCATCTTTTTTTATTAGCTTGGTTTTTGTTGTCTTATTTTCTTTTTTTTTTTGGGACTAAATTTAATCTCGTTTAGTAAAACGTCTTAGAACCAGTTGAAAACCTGAATTAGTTTTTTTTAAATTAACTTAATAAAAAAAGGTGCTTAAAAATTATTTTAATCTTTTTTTGATAGTACAACATAGATTTGTCACGTTGTTTTAATAAAAGGAAAGGGGGGGTAAATAAATCAGTGAATAGCGACGAAATGTATTGTGTAGACAGTGTAGAGGGTAAATTGAATTAGCTAAATAACTAATTTTTTTTTTATTCTTATCCCTCTTTATTTATTTATTTTTTATTTATTGTTTTCTATCTAAAGTGTACTTAGATATTCACACGTGCGTTCAACTCGGCCGAGTAACGATTTTCCTTTATCTTTTCCTGCTGATTTCATCTACGGTACCGGTACTCAAATAGTAGTTTTGAGTTTACTTTCCATCGATTGGACTAATCGATTTAGAAATCAACTTTCGCATTTACCTTTATAAATAAATGTTTTTTTTTTTTGTTTAGCTTAACACATCGCACACCCGCAACAAAAGAGGCACAACTCAAAATACCTAATTTTTCAATAACCTGATTAAAAATTAATTACGACCTATTTCTTTGTCACCTTTCTGCAAAACGAAGCTATTAGAGTTGTGCCTCTTTTGTTGCGGGTGTGCGACATGTAGGCCTACACTGTTACAAGATTTGATTAAAATTATTGTAATGGATAGATAGGTCTACACGGTAGTTGCTACCGATTGTCACGTGTTGTGTGACGCTATTATTCTGAGACTGTTTGGTTGGGTATTTTTTTTTTTCAAAAAAAAAAGCTTTTACCATAATTTATTATTATTAAATTTTCCAAAGAAATTTAAAATGGATTAAATTATGTTATTGTTAATTTTGGGTTTGCCAAGTAACGTGTATAAACATTAATTTAAAGTCGGCTTCTAGCATTTTTAATATTATTATTTTTGTACCTAGTACAACAGTTTCATTTTAACTTTAGAAAGATTTTTTTTTATATCTCAAACTTTATTAGTATAAAGCTTAATAATTTTTACGATTACCCATGATAATATTATTTTCCAAAAGGACAACAGTTATTATTATCATTAATTAAAATTTTAATTTACGGTATATTTACGAAGAGGCAGTTGTGGTTGGTGATAGGTCTAATTAATTTTAATGTGTATGGATAATATGCTCGTAATTATGTCGTTATTTCTTTCAGTTCTATTAATCTATTCATTATTTTTAATTAAATATTCGTTTCAATCCTTGTACAAATCCTTGAACAAAATTTAAAATTTTTCCTACTCCTTTACAAGACTCTTAGAAGAAGAAAACAAATATTAATTAAAAACAAATGGAATTTTTGGTTTTATTTTTACGTATTTTTTTTTTTTAATTTGCTTTGATTACATGTATTTGTTTTTGCTTCGAATTACTGTACTGAATGTACCGGTACCTGTTGTTATCGTTATCATAGTTGCATACACGCTGTGAAATTTATTTGGTACCGGTAATTCTAATCTAACATTAACTTATTATATAACCATATACCCGGTGCAGATATACTGTAGTAACTTTGATGCAACTGTTTTTAATAATGTTTATTACAGTACATGTATTTTAAAAATTAGGAAATTTCAATGTTCATTGCATACACTGAAATTAAGTTACAGTATTTCCGTAATAGGAAATACAGTAATCTAGATTCGGAAATTTAAATTAAGCATAAAACATTTCAGTTTTAATTTTAATTGAAATAAAATTTAATCATTACATAAATTTTTTTTTATCAATATCACAAGATTTGGATTAAAAGGAAAATTTAATTGAAAAAAAAAAAATGCTATATAATATTGCATTAGCCCGACGTAATTTTGTAAAATGAGTGCACATCGATTTTAAATGCATTAAAATTCTGCATTATAAAAGTATGTCAAGAGTTGTGTAAATATGCATTTTTCATTAATTTAAAATTTCAGTTTATTTATTTTAAATTTTTTTTTTTTTTTTTTTTTTGATTTTGTAATGCTTTCTACATTTGGTTGAGGTTTTAGTAGAGTGTACCCGCTCGTTCGAGTGACTCACGTGTTAATCAGTCTTTTATTCATCGGCTGGCACTGCACTAACACGCGAGCGAGCACGTGGAGTAAATGATAAAACGTGACTACGGTTAACGGATGCTGCTGCCGCTGCTCTGGCTGGATCCTACCCTACAGTAGCTCTCCATCATTGTCTCGTTTTAATTCAGTAGCATACATTTGTAATATATTTCCTATCTCAGCTAAATTTAGAAGCTTTTCCTTTCTCTTTTCCTCTCGCATTTCATTTTTTTTTTCTCGCACGCCCGCTCTTTGCCTACTTTTATGTATTTGGACGTTTTATCGATCTTGTATATGTATTTGGCATGAGAACAACCACCCTTCTCAGTGCAATCGTTTAAGGTCCTTCTTTTTTTGTCATCATTTTCTCTTTTTTTTTTTCGCATAGAAATAAAAATGCTCGCAAGCACAAAATTAATTCGGGACTTTGTATTTATTGCGTGCCTCCCGCGCAAGATCGATATATATTCATTACAAATATTTTGAATATTTCCCCATCTCTTTTAACCCACTCACTATTTACGCCTCTTTCCGATTGTTTGTCGTTCCGAGAAGAGAGATGCATGCTCATTGATGAAAATTACAATAAACGTGTTTTGGGAATTGTGCGCGTACAATAATTGAAAGATGTAAATTTATTTTTTTATTTATTTTTTGTTTTTTATTTGCAGTTGATGAATCGAAAATGAAGTCAATCGTGCACTTTGAATAATAACGAGGCGTGTTTTGTTCTTAGTTTCGAATTGTATTCCGGTGAAGAGAGAGAGAACGGGAGAGTAATCGGTTGCCGATCGATGGTGCTCCTCAGTGATGGTGTGAGCTGATTAAAATTATTAACAAGTACGTGCTCTCTCGGTTGAGAAACGGGGAGGGGGGAAATGATGCTTATTTGTGTTTGGGTTATTAATTGCTAATGAATGAAAATGTGTTAATAGGTTATGATTAATCTTGGTATATAAACGGCGTTGATTGGGAATAAAAAAAAAGATGGGGAACTGTTTTTGTACGAGTCCGAGCGACGTAGCCACTACCCCCATCACGAAAGAGCCTCTACCGGAATTGAGTACGAGTAGTACGCACGGAGAAGGAACCGTGGTTCGGTATTCCAAATCACCCAATGGGCAAAATGTTCACGTTGATGTTATCAGGAGTGCACTTCCAGGTAAATAATTATTACTATCAATATTTTGGAATAAATATTTGCAACTTTTTGTTGACTGTATTTTATTTTTAAATATTTCGACTTTAACAGCTTTGATTTTTATTAAATTTAATGCGCCCTCGTAATAATTATTGAATGAGTTTTTATTAATTTGAATTTTAAAAGTTGAATTTCAAGTCGCAATTGGGTTTCATGCTCTATAAATTTTACGTAGGCTTTTTCTAAATAATATTAGCGATAGAAAAGTTTTAGTTAGATTTTAAAGTTTTTGACGAATTACACTGTACGTGAATTTCGGATGAGAATAAGCTGAGGCAAAAAAAAAAAACAAACATGCAAAATTCTACTCCGAGTAGTATTTTATACATGTACTTTATTTTAATGCAAAACACTGTTCCTTATCGTCTGGCAGTTGAAATGTTATTGATATACATTTTTGAAACGAAAGTGTTTTTTATAATGTAAATTAATATTATATTTTTTTTTTAATGAAATTTCTTTTTTAGCTAATTTTAGGAATAGATTTCAGTATTATGGTAAGAATCCTAAATTTGGATTTTATTCAATTCAAGGCATGGGCATGTTAAAATGCACTGATTTATAAAAAAAAATTGCACTTGTTGATGTGAATGCTCGAGTACTTGTCATTATTGATATAAGTTAATATATATATTTTTTAGAGAATTAAAAATTGTTTTTTTTTGTTATCGTTTTAGGTGGAAAATTTGTGATCGCTTTGTATTCGTATAATGGAAATGCCGAAGGCGATCTCAGTTTTAAAAAAGGAGAGCGGTTACATATACTAAATGACAGGTATAATTTTATTTAACGGCAATCTGCAGTTGGGGAACTATATGTACAATAACCATGAACAATTTTATTTAATTATTAGTGATAAGGATTGGTGGCATGCTAAACACTTAGATAATCAAAAGGAAGGTTTTATTCCCAGGAATTTCGTAGCCGCAGAACGTTCAGTTTTTAGCGAAGAGTAATTATATTTTACTAAGATTTATTTGAATACCTACTTATGATAATTGTTTTTTTTTTTTTTAAATTTACAGTTGGTTTTTTGAAGGAGTTTCCAGAAAAGATGCAGAAAAACTTTTATTACAACCGCACATTCCTAGAGGAGGCTTTCTTATTCGAAATAGTGAACAACCAGCTGGTACGCGCAATAACTGTACACACCATTTTTTTTTTATTATTTTTTTTATTTATTATCGGTGCTTAATATATTTTTTTAAAGTTTACCGCGTTCAATATTGACTAAAGGATTTAAAATCTAAATAGATTTTTTGATACAAATTATAAATTTTTACGAATTATTATTAAGCTACGATATTTTATTTTACAAATTGCAATAACCGAATTTATTTATTAAATTGTTTTTGTGTTACGTAGTTGGTGCTTTTTCACTATCGATAAAAGACTGTGAAACTGGTCGAGGAGAGCATGTGAAACACTATAAGATTAAGTGCCTGGACAACGGAGGTTTTTATATTACCACAAGACACACTTTCGACACATTACAGGACTTAGTTTCATTTTATCGAAGTAAATTGCTTCTCTCTCTTTTTTTTTTTTTGGAAAGTTTTAAGGAGTAATGTTAAACGTTTTAATTAATTTTTTTAAGCTTCAGCTAACGGGTTATGCAACCGACTAACCACTTCGTGCCCTAAACCTGCTCCTCACATTTGGGATCTGTCACCCGAAACCAGAGATCAGTGGGAAATTGATCCTTCGGAATTAGAATTTATTCAGAGGCTTGGTAGTGGAAACTTTGGTGAAGTTTGGTATGGTACGTATCAAATTAAGTTTAACTTTGTATATTATAATGAAACTTTTTTAAAAAAATAAAACGATGTTTTTTTTAGGTAAATGGCGAAATAGAAGAGAGGTGGCGATTAAAAGTTTAAAACCCGGGACCATGTCTTCTCAAGCTTTTCTTGAAGAAGCTGCCATTATGAAAACATTCCGACACGATAAACTAGTATCTCTTTACGCGGTGTGTTCCAGACGTGAACCTTTTTACATCGTCACGGAATTCATGTGCAACGGAAGCCTTTTAGAATACCTCCGAAATGGAGATGGGCGATTTCTCAAACTAATGCAGTTGATCGACATGACCACTCAAGTACGAAGGTCCAGAAGTTCATACTCATAAATATTTTAACTAATGAGAAACATTTAATTTTAGATTTCGGAAGGTATGGTTCATCTAGAACTGCAACAATTAGTACACCGTGATTTAGCAGCCAGAAACATTCTTGTTGGAGACAATAATTGTGTTAAAATAGCCGATTTTGGCCTGGCCAGGGTAATTGAAGATTCAGAGTATACTGCCAGACAAGGTGCTAAATTTCCTGTCAAATGGACCGCTCCCGAAGCAGTTCTTTATGGGAGATTCACTATTAAATCAGACGTGTGGTCGTTTGGTATTTTGTTGATGGAGTTGGTTACTCACGGCCAGGTGCCTTATCCAGGTGAGCTATTAGATTTTTACAAAGTGAAACATTGGGTCTAAGAATACTTTCATTTACAATTTTTTCATTCAGGAATGCACAATCGGGAAGTAATTGAACAAGTGGAAAGGGGTTATCGGATGCCCAAACCGAGTGTGGAGTGCCCTGACGCTATGTACGAAATTATGCTACAGTGTTGGGACTCTGATCCGAATCGGCGACCGACTTTTGAATATTTGCATAACTTTTTCAACGACTTTCAAATTTCCTGCGAACCTCGTTACAGAGACGCTGAGGATTTTTGAGAAACGTTTCATCTACTTACATTTCTTATTTAGTCATGGAGGTAAGGAATAGTTGGCTAGAGAATATCTAGCTGATTTCAATTAATTCAACGTCTTCGTCAATCAAGTGTCAGCTGCTTAGGTTACTGTACGCGAAAAAGGTACATGTGAGTGTGTAAATGGCTATAAAATTAATTGCTCATCTCATTTTTACCTACATATTTTTGCCTTTAAGAGCAGGGATCACACGTATTGCCATCAGTTAGCACATTACACCATCCGCTTGTGATTTTTTTTTTTATTTCTTTTGATATTTGTTTTATGCTTTTTAATATATTTATTATGATATATATACAACCAAAGATGGTGACATATTTAACGATGATTTTACATTCCAAAACTTAAAAAATGATTCAAGAGACAAATAGAAAGCTTGTACATAATTATTAATGTACACCATTTCCTAGTCATGTCACAAATTCCTTTTTTAACACGAAATTTTTCAAAAACTTTTGTAAAGAACGAGATATTTCCAAATACTTAACGAGTTTAGTTTTATTTAATTGCATACGGTTAATTTAAAATATTAACGAAACGTTAATTTATGTTTTTTGTTTTTGAGAAGTGAATTAAGTGTTGAGTTGAGTAACAATAGGTTGGTTAATTAGTCCTCGTGTAATTTCTAAGTTGGGTAAAGTTTTATAAAGTGGAAGAAAACGAAAATGTGTGTATTAGAAATTAGTTGAGAGTCTGAAAGTAACTTATCGAGAAAAAAAATATTTAAAATCTTATTGTTATTTATTGATTTAATATTTTTTTTAAAAAAAAAAAAAAGAAAAAAAGAATTTTAATTTAAGTTTATAATAATTGAAATTAGAAAAAAGTACTTAAAATATTTATTACATTAATATGATTTCAAATTCTGATTGGTGGTCAAATTTTTTAAATTTGGATGTGCATGTGTACTGTATAATGTTTCTTCGTTTTGTCATTTTCTGGACTCTTGACCCCTCGTCATTTTAATTACAGTGTAAGATTTTTTTTCATCGACCGCTTTGTTATTATTTCGGATTTTGTTTAAAGAGTTTGTGTATCAGTTGTTACGTTAATAATGTCTCACGGTAGAATGTTTTAAATTTTCTTTTCTTTTTTTTGGAAGTGAAGTGTAAAATGTCGAAGGAAATAAGACGCGTGAATCTTTCAAAAAGTTTTTTTGGCTTATTTGTAAATTTCGTGCCAAAGTTACGGTTAAAAGTTTTCTTCGATCCGGACCAATTTTTATGAGCGAGCAAAGTTTTATATTCGTAAGCTTTTATCAAATTTTTTTTTTCTTCTTCTCCTCCTCCCTTCTTATTCCACAGAAAAAAAATCATGTATGCGTTTAAAGTATTCTGAAACTATACGTGGTTTTTTGTCTGATTGTATATGGCTATAAATTGTACATGTATATGATATTTCTAGAAAATGAAAAACAAAAAAAAAATTATTGTAAAATAGATTGGTGCAAAAAATAATAATAATAAGGAAAAAAAAAAAAAAGAAAAAGCGACGTGGTTGGAGATTCACCCATTTTATTCTCATTAAATGTAAATCCGTCATATAAAAAAATAATTTTGAATCAAAAAACTGATCGATGCAAATGCCCTCCATCTCCAACTACTCGTATTCTAAAGCTTTTTCTATTCTACACTCGAATTCTAATTATTTTAAGATAAATAAAACAAAAAAAAAAAAGTAACTGAAGAGGTTATAACTATGTATTATGGCCTTGGCGAACTAGTCTACTTAAAAACTACATGTACAGTTTGTACACGCACCATTTTTGGGTTCGATGTAGTCCTTATTTACATAAGCCTCAATTTTGTACGTGAAATAAATTAATTTTTTCGTAAACGAAATACAATTCAACGGTCAAAATTATTTATTTATACATTTTCGCGTAGTTACAAAAATTATCTACACCGGTATTTAACTTATCACCATGCATTATTATGACTTTAAAAAAAGTGAAATAAAGATTAAGTTGTAGCGACAGTCTCAAACAAAAATGGGACTGGGGGAATAAATACAACTTAATTTTAAATTAAGAGTTTTAATTTAGAATGCGGATTCTATTACATTCGGTGATAAGAAATGTTTTGCAAAATATTATGGAGCAACTAATTAACCTTAAAAGCGGTTTAAACTTGCATCGCTTGATTATCGTATGACTTAATTCTGCAGTTCATTCTCACGCAACTTCTAATTAATTGACAACTTATATTCCAAGTTTTAATTTTTTTGCTGTAAACGTTAATATATATTCCAAGCACAACCAGCAGTCCCGACCATAAATACCTTGTTTTTAAAAAAAAAAAAAATTGTTGAAATAAATCAATCATTAATCACCGTAATGTAAAAATGAAAATTACTGCATTGTAAATGGTTTGGCGAAAAATATAAACGAAAATACTATCGTGACAGCTTTCCTACATGTCGTCACTATAATAAAAAGAAAAAGTGTGAACAATTATTACGCTCGTAGTGGAATAATACTATTACCTGTCACAGCTGTAAATACACCGTTGGATTTAATCAACGCCAAAACCAGTTGCAAACCAAAGTAACCGGTAATTGAAAATAAAGTGAAATAACCATACGTTTCAATCGGATGCTGGAAATGACCATTTGAGTATTATTTAAAAAACCTCAAATTTTATTTTATTAGGTTTAATGTAGCCTACTTGTAGGCAAAAGTAAAAAGCTTCGTGAAGTTGATTGGTAGCCACCATAAAAACGAATATATACACAAATCCAATAGAATAGGAATATAAAATCTATATTAAGTTTGAGAACGTAAGTAATTATCCTTTTCTACATAAAAAAAATTAATGGAAAAAGCATTCACCACTTCAGTATTGGAAGCTTTGGCACTTTTCATATGTTTCTCCTGAACATTTCCAATTGCCGCATCAGCAACCAAAGCCAACGATATCATAATTATTCCTATATCGAAATTCAACAGTATGAAAATTTTTTGATGAAAATTATTATACCGCGTAATATAGAAATAGCTTGCCAGTTGAATCGTACTTCGGTGACACTTGAATGTCAGCTAATGTAAAAAATACCAACCCCAAACTCATAAATGAAGCGGCGACTAGATCTAGAAGGCCAATTGGCTTTCCTGAAAAAAGAATAGACTGTTAAATAAGTTTAAAAAAAATAATTTGCACATTTATAATTTACCTTGTATAAGGAATGTTCCATATAATACTGGAATTAGTTTACAACTTTTAAACATCACTTGGGTCGGATAATTTAGATAAGCGACTGCGGAATTCGATAGTCCCATGGTTGCCACCGTCAGCAACGCTAATAAACTATAAACTTTAAGAGAAATTCTAAAAAAAAAAATATGTATAAATTTATTCATTTAAAACAAATAAATTATATCGTTTATAATACCTTCGAGTAGTTTCACCTTTCAAACGTGATTCAATAACACCAAACGCCGAATATAATTTAAATTGAAATAACGTTAAATACCAACCAAAAGGTTTCATCCCATCCAATTGAAATATTAATTCCTGTAAAATATAAGAAAAGGTTTATATACGTATATAGTTTGAAATTTAAACCGTACTTGTAAATATCCATAAACGAGGTAAAAAATAAATATGCCGGCTGTCAGTAAAGAAAACTTGACAGCCGGAGAAAATTTGTCCAAAGAGAAACATAAACACTGAATAGAAAGTGCGGATTCTTGAGCTTTAACATCGTTATCACTTGGGGCACTGGGAATCTTAACCGAAGTTTCGTTCGGCGATATTTTCGAATAATTGTCTAACAAAAAAAGAACAATATTATTATTTTATAAACACGTTTCTTTACATTTTTTATAGTTATTTTAATGAACGCAATTAAAATAATTTACCTCTAAGGTTGACGAGAGAACTCATTCCGGCACTTATAACTAATAAAAATGTGCAATAAAGATACTTTTTAGGCTATTTTGCCGAAGAATATAGCTAGGCCAATGACATTATAATTACAGTATTATAATAAGTTACATACGCAAGCATTTCAGAACAAATTTACTATTATTTATCTATACAATTGTTATATACCTTTATAAGGCAGTTTAATCGATTTGTCAACAGTGCGTAGCATGGCAACCACAATTTATTTTCGTTTTCATCCGTTTTTCAATTATATAATTTCACCTTGATAGCAACAAAATTTAATTGAGCGAGTACGTTGTCGCCGATTTCATTTTATTTTTTTTATTTTGAACAGCTGGATTTGTAAACCTTTGCCAAGTTGACACAAACATGAGGCATACGAGTGCGGAAAAACACAAGCCCATACCGCAAAAACGCAAGTATGGAACGCTCAACTTCACTTTTGCAAAAATTAACAACAAAATAATTAAAGTACTGCTTAGCACACGTTCCATAATATTATTATATTATCATGGGTTCAGTACTGCATTATACAGTGTTTTGATTAAAAAATTACAAATTTGCTATATTTTTTTAGGCAATTTTTTAGAAATATATTATAATGAGTTCTCAGGTGAGGTGAAATAATTACGAATAATGGCCTAAAACCGCATTATTGGGAAGCCCATTTATGCAATAAAAATAGGAAAATTCGTTTATTTTACATGCACTGAAAAAATTTGTCTATTTTCCTAAAAAAAAAAAAAGTTGGTCTATTTTACTAAAACAAAATGGCCTATTTTTCCAATTAAAATAGCCTATTATCTAAAATAAAACTGTCTATTTTACTAAAAAAACATATTCCCTATTTTCTAAAAAGAAATTGCCAATAATTTTCCTGAAAAGAATTTGTTATTTTTTTTTATGCTTATTTTCCAAGAGGTTAGATGAAAATTAATAAAAACTATAGGATTAATTGGTTCCGGCGTCACATTTCACTTCCATTTTGTTAAATAAAATGTTTTGCCGACGGTAGGCCTGTCATGAAGAAGCTGTAACTGTATAATAGTCACTACGGATATCAGGTACGTGAGGTGCAATCTACATAATTTTATGAAAAATTATGTAGAAATTTTTTTTTTAATATACCGGTATACAGTATATATTTTTTTTTTGAAAATTTTTTTTTATTTTTAAAAAAATTTTTTTTTTGAAAATTTTTTTATTTTTGAAAATTTTTGTTTTTTTAGATTTTTTTTTTTTTTTTTTAAATTTTTTTTTTTTCGAAAATTTTTTTTATATGAAAATTTTTTTAGAAATTCTTTTTTAAAAAATTTTTTTTAGAAATTTTTTTTTTTAAAAAATTTTTTTTAGAAATTTTTTTTTTTAAAAAATTTTTTTTAGAAATTTTTTTTTTTAAAAATTTTTTTTTGAAAAATTATTTTTTTTTTTTGATATTTTTATTTTTTTAAGCTCCTGAGCCACCATACTCGTTAAAGATGCATGTCGAATTATTAAAAATCGTGCATTATTAATAGGAGTAAATTTTATTAAATTGTGCACAATAAATTTTAGTACGTTTAAAAGGTCGTAGATATTTAACATAAATACATAAAATTAATCAAATTAAACAATTTTACGTTGTTGAAAAAATAATTTTGATCTTGTCCCTTCAGCACCATCGTAGATTGATTCAGCGTGGGCAGAATTCACAAAAGCCAATGACCGCCATCTTTCTTTTCTGATTCAGGAGCCGCTCGCTCCGGGTTTTTCTTTTGTCAACTCTTTCTTTAATTTATTTCATAAAACAAATTTGAAAAAATAATGACAACTCCTCAACACCGCAAGAAGCGTGTGTGCTACTACTATGACAGTGAGTATTATTTACATAATTTTAGCATTTAATTATTCTCGTTTAATGTTATTATACGAATGATACGAGCGCTTCTTGCCGCTACCCAAACCAAAACTTGCATTGTTTTCATCACTTTTTCAAAAATTTTGAACAAATAAAAATGTATAATAATTATCACAACTGATATTAAATTAATCGTGAATAATACACTGAAAAGTTTTTACGGTTTATAATAATGATAATTTTTTTTAATTTAGGCGACATTGGAAACTATTACTACGGTCAGGGACATCCGATGAAACCGCATCGTATACGCATGACCCACAACTTGCTTTTAAATTATGGACTTTACCGCAAAATGGAAATTTATGTACGATTTTTATTGAAGCGCGTGAATGATTTCTTTTAAGTTTCGGTTAATTTGGATGCTTTTTAATTCGTTTTCTAGCGTCCTCACAAAGCGACTCAGGAGGAGATGACCAAGTTTCATAGTGATGATTATATTCGATTTTTGCGAAGTATTCGCCCTGATAATATGTCCGAATATAATAAGCAGATGCAAAGGTGTAAGTACAATTATTACTTGTAGCATAAAGCGTTTTTAATTAAGGTAAATAAATATTTTGAAATTAAAATTCTCTAGTTAATGTTGGGGAAGATTGTCCCGTTTTTGACGGATTGTACGAATTTTGCCAGTTATCGACTGGCGGTTCAGTGGGTAAGTTTTTTAAAAATTACGCCAACTTATATAAAGAACTTAATAAATAATTTCTTTTAGCCGGAGCTGTGAAACTGAATAAACAAGCTGCTGATATTGCTATAAACTGGGCTGGTGGTCTTCACCACGCTAAAAAATCTGAAGCTTCAGGCTTTTGTTACGTTAACGACATCGTTTTAGCAATATTAGAACTTTTAAAGTACGCTCACATTTTAGATTTTTCGACTGCTTAGAAAAAAGATTTAAAATTTTTTTTTTAAACATTAAGATATCATCAAAGAGTATTGTATGTGGACATTGATATCCATCACGGCGATGGTGTTGAAGAGGCTTTTTACACGACCGATCGTGTCATGACCGTATCATTCCATAAGTACGGAGAATATTTTCCCGGAACTGGAGATCTTAGAGTATTTCTTAACTTAATTAAATACGAGTATAGCCGGTAGTCTTTATAGCTAAAATTTTACTTTTAAGGACATTGGAGCCGGCAAAGGCAAATATTACGCCGTTAATTTTCCTCTTCGAGATGGTATAGATGACGAATCGTTTGAACAGATTTTTGTTCCCGTAAGATCTAATAATGGCAATTTTTTTTATTAAAATTACTGTATATAATGCTTCTTTGGTTAGGTGGTAACGAAAGTGATGGAGATGTATCAACCGAGTGCCGTTGTGCTACAGTGCGGCGCTGATTCGTTATCGGGTGACCGATTGGGTTGTTTTAACTTAACTGTTAAAGGTAAGGAAACAATAATTCTGGCATCATGATCGAAACATTTTAATAATTTTTGATGTGCTATTTTTCAGGACATGCTAAATGTGCGGAATTTGTCAAAAAGTACAACCTTCCTCTGTTAGTTTTAGGCGGCGGAGGCTACACAATTAGAAATGTTGCACGTTGTTGGACTTACGAAACTGCGGTAGCTTTGGGAGTAGAAATTGCAAATGGTAATACAGTCGAAATTAATCATTAAATTGTTTTTATTTTATCTTAATTTATTATTATTAATAGAACTACCTTACAATGACTATTTTGAATATTTTGGACCCGACTTTAAACTTCATATTAGTCCTTCCAACATGGCTAATCAGAATACTCCAGAATATTTAGAAAAAATCAAGTAATAAGAATTATTATTGCATTTATATGTAAGTTTTATTAATTGCGCCGATTTAAATTAGGACGCGCTTACTGGAAAACCTCCGAATGCTTCCTCACGCACCCGGCGTGCAAATGCAACGTAAGTTAGGATATCGAATACATTTATACATTTTATTATTGGTTTCTCATAATCATTGTGAAATAGCAATTCCTGACGATGCTTTTGATAATGAAAGTGACGATGACGAAAAAAATGATCCTGACGAAAGAATATCGATTCTAAAGAGCGATAAAAGAATCGCGTGCGAAGAAGAGTTTTCTGATAGTGAGGATGAAACTGGAGATGGTAGAAGAGACATTAGATCTCACCACAATAAAAAACGCCCACGTTTAACTGAAGAGAAAAAAGAAGAAGGAAAAAGTACAAAATCTTGTAACATGTTTTAACTGGTATAGGTTTAAACGATGTTGGTTTTTTTTGTCTAGGCGATAAGAAAGAAGAGAAATCTGAACCATCACCTGAAGAAAAAGCGGAAAAATCGTAAGTAAATTGTTTCACGTTTTAGTAATAAATAAATCTATATATTTTGGTTTTACAGAAGTGAAACAACAAAAGAAGACACTGCTGATAAAAAAGGTAAAAATAATTTTCATAAAATTAATTATATTATGTTTAAACGTTTTTTTTTTTTTATTTATAAAAATTAGCCAGTGGAGAATCATCGAGCAAATCTGACGAAAAATCACCTTCGGCTTCTACTGAAAATCGGGATTCTACTCAAATACCGGCCAAAATGGAAACATCACCAGCTCAATAATTTTTCATCTGAAGGTATAGGTGATGGTTTTTTTTTTTATAACTTATTGCGTTGCGAATGTAGGCATTTGATTTTGCCAAGAAAAAAAATCATTAACTTTCATACTTCTGATTTCATTTTTTCCCTTGTCAAATTCCTAATTTTAATTTCTTTTGACTTATTTAAATTCTAACGCAATTATCGTCTGTGAGATTGGTTTTATTATTTTTTTTATTTGTGTTCATAATGAGGTGAATATTTTAAAAATTTAAATAACAATGACAAATTAAACATTTTCTGGGAAACTTATTGATTTTAGACAGTAATAACACCCTTCATCATCTTTTGGTTTATCCATGGATAATAATTGCAAACAGTTCATCTTCTCTGTGCCCAAAATTAAATCTTTGTTTTCATCATATAACGTTGTTGTGATTTTGCCACACATCTTTTCAAAATAAGAAACTTTTAATTTTTTTTTTTTTTGTAAAAAAGTGTCATTCAATAAAAACCTTTTTTGTTCTAAAGTCGACTTTTGACAATTTTAAAATTGTTAAATGGACTTTAAACGCTTTAGTATCGAAGATGAACCGTTCATCCGTAAATGTTTTTCGAATAATATCTTAAAAGAAAATTCACCGGTAAAGACATGCATTTCAATAAGCAATTTCAAGTTTTATGTAATTTACCTGCGATTTTCCGTAACTTTTCTAGGGGACTATCTTCAGAAAGCTTGGCAAATAACACCTAGGAAATAACCAAATTAAATTTTATTTTACATCTGTACAATGCATGTACTGTATTTTTTTGTTACATACCCCAGAAGAAAAATGGTCAAGGCCTTCAAATTTTAAATCTAAGTTAATTAGCTCATCCGTAAGCAACTTCTCGTAACATTTATTCAGCAACTCAATTGCTCTAGAAAACGAAACAGTTCTGAATAAGTATTTCCACTTCACAACTCGATAAACTACTTGTTAACGGTTTCTTCGTCGGTATCGTCAAAATACATAACCGTGAAAGTTATGTGCAATTTTGGAAGATTTATTAATGCCTTTTCGAACAACTTATTGCTTTTTACAACGTCGTCTTGAACTTTCTTTACTTTCTCGTGAATCTTCACACACAAAAAAATTATAATTTTTATTTTATTTAAAGTGTTAATAAGTTGTTACTTCCTGACTTCGAATTGGGAAAGCTATAAAATAGTTTGGACGTTTTCGAGGTTCCTTGAAATTCTTTTTTACATTTATTTCAGCCGAATTTTTAGGATTTGAACGTTTCGAAGCTTTGGTCGACCTATTTTTAACATCCAGAGTTGATTGAGTTTTTGCCTCGGGCAATGGTACTTCGCTCAGTCCAGCTTGAAGAATGGCTGGATCATCCTTTACAAGTTCAGACAGTTGTTCAATATTCGCTTTTAGTTCATCTATAGGTTGGTTATTAGCCATTATTAATGCACCTAATGGAATAATTAATTTTTATTTGATGAAATTACAGCAATCATTAAAAATATAGCCTACTGTTACGGTAGGCCTATTGTATAAAAGTTTTACATCTAGAGTGTTGTGAAGTTGTTTTCGCTAAAATTTCAAAATATTTCCTCGTTAAACAAACACACGTGTTCATTACACATCACCAATGGATAAGAAATGATATAAGCACCAATATTATTTATCTTTATAATAAATTTAGAATACAATTTTATCAAAACCAGATTTAAATTATTTGTGCGGCAAGTTTCAAGGTCAAACTACGAAATCTCGTAGCATTAATATTTTTTTTAAATTTATTTAGAGATAATTTCCATTCACATTTTGTTTAGACAATCTTAATTTAATAATGCAATATTTTAATAATGTTTGAAAGGAAAATCAATTAATGTTTAAAAGTTGTTAATTATTTTATTTAAAATTTAATTTGTGCGTTTCCTGTTTGTAGGCTTCCGTAGTAAAGCGGCAAAGGCAAACTAGAAAATGGCTAATAAACGCGTTTTGTACGTTGGTAAGGTTAATTTTTGAAGTCAAATCTCAATGTTACAGTTTATATTGATTAATAATGAATATTTTTATTACTTATTATAGGTGGATTATCGGACGAAGTAGAAGAGAAAACAATTCATGCCGCGTTCATTCCATTCGGTGACATCATTGACATACAAATACCATTGGATTATGAAACACGTAAAACTTTCGATTTATTATCCAGCATCTTTTAAAGTACATGTATACTGTACGGTAAAGATATAATTTCTAAATTTTAATATGTAGAGAAGCACCGGGGTTTTGCTTTTGTTGAATTTGAAGCGGCTGAAGATGCTGCTGCGGCTATAGACAACATGGTAAACTGCGTAACGCTTTAGCAATTTTTTGTTGACGATTTATTCGCTTTTGTTGTTTTTTAATTTTAGAACGATTCCGAATTATTTGGTCGAACCATTCGAGTGAATGTGGCTAAACCTTTGAAAATTAAGGAAGGTTCATTTAAACCTGGTAACGAATTGTTAATTAAATGTAAGCGAGGTTGATCATTTTATAAGGTAATCAATTCTACCGTAGTTTGGGCTGATGACAATTGGTTGAAGGATCATGCTGGAGAAGGAATTTTATCTGGAAAAACGGATGAAGCAAATCCTGAAAAGAAAAGCGAAACTAATCAAGTGCGT
Organism: Polydesmus complanatus; assembly: GCA_034692225.1. Taxonomy (NCBI): domain Eukaryota; kingdom Metazoa; phylum Arthropoda; class Diplopoda; order Polydesmida; family Polydesmidae; genus Polydesmus; species Polydesmus complanatus. The sequence goes on from JAQGAZ010000050.1 coordinate 55,235, forward strand.
AAATTCACAGCTAAAATTGATTATTCATTATTAAATAATTTTGTTTAAGGTCGTTGAACCAAAAGCTGCGAAAGGGAAACCCAATCCACAAGTTTATTTTGATATTAAAATTGGAAGCCGAGAAGGTGGTAGAATTGTCATGATGCTAAGATCCGACATTGTGCCAAAAACTGCGGGTAATTTTTTTTTTTTTTTATTATTTTCATTCATAATTTTATTTAAAACTTTTGTATTAAAGAAAACTTTAGGTGTCTTTGCACTCACGAAAGAGGATTTGGTTTTAAAGACAGTATTTTTCATCGTATTATTCCACAATTTGTATGTAAACAAAAATTTATGTTTATATTTTAATTAATGTTTAACGAAAATGTAAAATCTTAGATGTGTCAAGGCGGTGATTTTACCCATAATAACGGTACTGGAGGTAAATCCATTTATGGATCAAAATTTCCAGACGAGAACTTTACTTTGAGACATACCGGACCAGGTATAAATAAACATTTTTATCAATAATAATAATTATTCTCACATTCATATTTTTATTATTTCGAATTGCTGTTAGGAACTTTATCAATGGCGAATTCTGGTGCTAACACCAACAGTTCTCAATTTTTTATTACAACAGAAGCTACCCCCTGGTAATTTTAATAATTTTTAATTAAAAAAAAAAAAAAAAATGGTATTAAAAACAGATTAATTTTTTTTCTTGATTTATTATAGGTTAGATGATAAACACGTAGCTTTCGGTAACGTTTTATATGGAATGGAAGTGGTTAAAAAAATTGAGGTTAATTAATTAATTATTTTTTTTTTATTATTATTTTTATAAGCATCTAAATTCGATTATGAAATTATTTTACAGGCTCGAGGATCAAAATCAGGAAAACCTACAGAAGTCGTGTCTATAATCGGATGCGGAGAGCTCATTTAAATATTTGAGGGTTTTCTTTTTTTTTTTTTTTTTTGAAAGCCTTTTCACAAATCAAACTATCATTTTTTTTTTAATTATAAACGCTGTAAATAATAAAACTGAAGATGATTCTGGAAAGTACCATCTTTTAATTCTCCCTTTAAATCATTACTTTTTTAACTAGCAAAGTATAATTAAAATTGTATTCATTCGAGAGAGAGATGGGGAATCGTCGATTTGGTTATTGGATTTTCATTAATTTTAAAGCCATTACAGATAAAGATGGCGACGGTAAAAATTTATTGTAAAATCCATTATTTTTAAACACGTGCGTAGTTAGACGAGATCCGACCAATGAGAGGCTTCATCTCGCACTCTGCGACAAAAAAAATAGGCGGAGTGGATGCATTTAATAGTTATAATAGGTTAAAAATTTGTATTACAGGCGGAGTTGAATGACGTAAGAAAAGGGATTTGGTGTGCCTTTCTCCATCTCTCTCTACTCTATGACCCTCTAATTAGCAGACAGCTTTTGTTATACCGCGTAGAGTGAGGGAGCGAGTAGAGTGTAGGCCAATTTGAAAAAGCCTCTGGTAAGCAAACGCGAAGGAGTCGTACGTAGTGAATCGAGGCGGAGAGCGAAAGGGAGAGAGTGGGGCATACAACACACACACACAAGAGTGAAGAAACAAGAGGCAGGGAGCAGGAAATTTATATGGAGAAAATCTTCGTAATCGAAATTAAAAGTAGGGAAAATGCCGCTGCCGAATGAGATGTTGGTCACGATCGAATGTCAACATTGGTGCCGATTGAGAGAAGATATGTAAAAATCCGGAGGAAGAAAAACAAGAAAGCGCAGGCGATGAGATGTGTGTGTGGGATTATATGCATCATTATACATGTCATTTTCTTTTGTTCTGCATATGTATAAAGACGTGTTTAGAAGATAATATGCTTTAATGAGTCAAAGCTAAGCTTTCGGCATCGGTATCATTTGAAAAAAAGGTAACTTTGAAATATTGAATTAGCAGTAAAAAGCATGCGAGTAGTGTGGTGATTTAATTTCTTCGTTGCAATCTCCCCCCTCTATACCCCTGCCCCTGCTCTAGCTAGAGTCGGTCGAGCTCGAACGCGGAGTGTTTATATTTTTGAGTTGATGAGAAGTCTACCGCGAGCAAAGCAGTGATTACGAATTGTAACTAATCGACTACACACGCGTATACTAGCTATTCAAAATGACGATTACCTAATTGACCTAAATTATCAAATTAGAATATGATCAGGTTTGTTAGATGGTGTATTATATTTTATTAATCGCTTTTCCATTTATAATCGCGTTTGGTAATAATTTTTTTCTTTTGACTAGTATTAATAAAAAAAGAGATGAAGTTGAATTTTTAACAGCGGAATGAATTAAAAGGCTTAAATAATAGTATTATTATTTTGATAGGCTGTGTTTAAATTTTTCGCTGAATTCGTATCTATGCTAATTACTCGTTTTTGATCAGCGGAGAAAAATTTGTTGTTATAAACTGCCGAGTGCAGATAACCGGGGGATCTTATTTTTTTTATATATTTATTTATTTAGCCGGGGATTTTACCTTTGCACTTGAAAACAACTTTCAAAGTTTTCATGATTTTATTTTTTATTTTCGATGGTGGGAGAGGAAAATAAATCGGTTATTTATTTTTTTAAAGCTTAAAAAATTAATTCGGAAACTACATATTAGGCTGGGAATGTCAACTTTTATTTATGGTTTACCAGGAAAATCAAATTAAGAAATTTTATTTTAGATTTTTTAAGGATATTTTTTTTTTTTTAAGTACCGGTACCAATGTATAACGTAATATTTTAAACTATCCTTTTTTCTTTATTAGACTACATTATTTTTATATTATTAAAGCAAAATTACACGGCGTATACGAAAAAACCTATGAAAAATCCCTAATAAATGTTTTTGAGACTGAAACTATTTATTTCTCATTAAGATTATAGCTACCGTAGCTGGGAGACTCGAAAACTATTTTAATCTATACACGTACTATAATAATAGTAACTATTTTTTTCCTGTGACGTCAATTTTTAACTGTTGCAAAAAATAGTTACTATTAAAATACAGTAGTAAGTTGTAGTCTCAATAACGTTTGATATTTATTTCCCTCCCTTTTGCCCTTTTGTCGTACATCGTGTAGGTCTTCATTGATTGTTGGTATTACTGTACTTTCAACATGATTTTCAATTGTAACTAATTTTAAATTTTTTTTTTTCTTAATTTCAATTTTTAGATTACGCGTCGGTAGAAATGTGGCAACGTGGTTTTGATTCGTTATAGTGAACGTACATGAAGTTTTTATTATTTCTGTCTTCATGGAGGATATGTCAGCAGCAGCGCACTTAATGAAGGCACCACTGTTTACCATTGAGCAGATCGAGCTCATTCGGAGGCTGCGCAACAGCGGGATCACGAAAGACCAAGTGGTGCAAGCGTTTGAAGAACTAGAGCGTATGGATTTAGAGCTGGGTAGAACTTTTAACGTTCCTACGTCGTCTTTGAATTGTGGCAGTAATAGTAGTAGTAACAGTAGTACGCCCGCAGCCGCGGGGGCCGTCACCACTACTACTACTGCCGCGGCAAACGCGGCTACAACCTCTGCAATATCTTCATCGTCTGGTCATAATGCAACAACCACAGCGGCTGCTTCCCTAATTAATCCTTTTACGTACCTGCAACTTCAGCAACATTTGTTGAGGCAACTTACGGCGGCGGCGCATTTAAATAACACTGGTAATCACGTCGACTTAGGTGCAGATGCCTCCATTCCAAGGTTCGGCAAACACAGTTTTCGGAAAATTTTAAATTTTTACTTTTTAAATTTAAAAAAAAAAATTTTTTTTCAGATCACCAAGCCAAAATTCCGAGTCTCCTCCAAATACACCTCAAGGTGTCGTTCAACACATGTCCGGTGGTTATCTGCTCACTCCCTCCCTACCTCGTTCATCTAATGGACACCACGAATCGTTTATCGAGGATCAAGTTGAATTGCAAGAGTTTATTAAGTAATTTTATATTCATTTTAAAAATTGATTTTGTAAAGCAAATTTTGAAAATTTTGGTTTTTAGGCTGGGTGAAGCTACAATATTAGAAGAGATAAGGAAGTTTGTTATGCGCTACAATATAAAACAACATTTTATTGCCGAAATGGCAAAGATAAGTCAAGCGTATGTCAGTCGATATTTTCGAGGAGAAACTAGCGAAATGTCTGAAAGAACAAAAATTGCTATTTACTCGTGGTACCTCACGTGTAAGAAGAATCCTTGGAAACTCAGTAATTTGTCGATTTAAATTTTTTCCAATATTACATGTTTTAAAACTGTTGTTTTAATGTTTTTATTTAATAAAAAAGAGCAAATTTGTCCAAATTCTGGTGTAAAGAGGATGGTCTCGGATAGCGGAGATTTAATTCCCTTAAAAAGGGAGCGCTTTACTTTCAAATCTGCGCATCTGGCTATTTTGGAGAAATATTACAATGTGGATCCATATCCAGATTCTCAGACGAGAGAACAAATCGTGGAAGAATGTAATCGAGCGATGAGTAAACCAGATCGAGATTTAACAGAACGGGAGAAAGTAACTATAAACGTGGTCACAAATTGGTTTAATAACCGGAGAAAAGAAGCTAAACAGAAACTAAGGCTTCAAGGTTGACTATCTTTAATTATTTATTTATTTGTACTGTTTTATGCCTTATGAAAGTTTTATTAAAAGAAAATGATTTAGGTATTCATAATATGGACATTGTTCAAGGTTTGGGAGCAGCTTCTTGGGACCAACTTCCAAACACTCCAGCCCAAATAGTTTGCCAGCCAGACATCGAAAGTGATCATTCTCAGATCCTGTGTCAGCAGGATATGGAGGCTTCGGAAAGTGATCAATCTCAAGATGAATTGGATGCCGCTATTAAAGAATCCGAATCAGTACACCTTGACGATAGTTTATTAGATGCGGTTATAAAAGAGGAGCCAAACTCTAGCATGTAGGTATCGTTAATCAATAAGAGAATGCTAACAGTTGGAAATGACTATTTTTTTTAAAAAAAAATTTAAAGCAAATTGTGTAAACAGATGCTAATTTGAAATGCTTTCTCCCAGCTAATAGATTTATTTTTTTTTGATGGTTGGTTGACGCTGTTTTTTTTTTTTAAACTGTACTATATTTTATTTTCATCCATATTTGTTTTCCACATTTTAATTCTAGTTAATTGTTTCAGAAGAATGTCCAATTCAATGTTGAGATTTCAAATGGAAGGTACACCAAAATGTTAAGGGAAAAAGATATCCGCGAGGGATTTGGCTTTTTCTTCTGCGCCAAAGATCATCATACTAGACCTCCATTTGTGAGTATTTTTAGTGAGTTCAGCAGTACCGTGTATTGCGATGAACTGCACATATTAATCGTTTCAATCCAAACATTCGAGTTTCCTTAGAGTGAACGTAGTTAAGGAAACTACGATAATCTACACAGTATACGTACACGTTCCAAAACTCAGAAGATAAAAAAGAAAAATTATTTTAGACATTTTATCATATTTTGTCTCATTTTCATCATTCACATTAAACCCACTTTATGTTAGGGTCAAAAAAAAAAAAAAAGAACAGCCTTTAAATCATAACATCAGGTAAACAGAAGCAGCTATTTATTAGAAGCAGCATGATAAAATGTGACGTAATATACCTAGATTCATTCAGTATATTTAATCCCTAGTCGTTTTTTCGATTTCTAAATGTAGAAAAAAAAAATTTCTTATCAAACTTTTTACCAAATGTTTTTTTATGACCTCCCAAAGATTTTTTTTATAACCGCAAAAAACTCTTCTACCTAAAATATTAATAATTGATTTAAGAAATGAATTTAAAATTGAAGAAGAAAAAAAATACGAGAAGGAAAGGCCAGCCATAATGTCGCATATATAAAATCACAGATTCATACTTATTTTAATTAACTTAAATTTGTAAATGTGGCAGCACAAATTAGATAATTTATTTTTTCGTCTAATTATAACTTCGTCGTAGTAAGCATTAGATATTTTTCGATTTCTTAATTATATTTATATAGGAGAAATTTGTTTTTAAACGGTTTCTTAAACCGACAAACTATTAAAAACACTGAAAATTATAAATTTTTTTTTTTACAATCGAATTCCAAGTTAAGCAATTGCAGCTCTTAATTTACCTTAAAACTGTACCTGACATTGTTTGCTGTTGTTTTTGATATCGAAAAATATCTGATAGTTACTTTAGAATATGATTAAGCTTGCTAATAAGCTGGTCTTATTTTCTTATTTCTATGGCTTCCATAGTGCAAATATTTATATGTTTGTATGTGTAGTATTTATTTTTTAAAAAAAAAAACATGGTTGGTTATTTAATTTTCATAATCTTTTATCATTTTTGTATATGGTTATAAATCAAAGTGAAGAAGCGCGCAGAAAAACCCACTTTGAGATATATATATATTTCATCCTTATTTTTGTTTTCATTCATTTTAAAGAAAGTCGATGGCATATTATTATTATACCACTTACTATTACCAACTCATACTCATTTTGATCTCGAAACGCTTTAACCAGCTCGTTAACTTCTTTGGGGGTTTATTTAGCGTATAAACGTAAACGAAAACGATGCAAAAATTTTAATAAAACATAAAAATCAATTGCCTTATTTAGAACAGCTGCGGATACTTTACGATTTGACTTAGGCACCATTATGTATTCAGCTTTATTAGTGAGGATTTTGTCGTTTAGTGCAGAAGTTTTCTAATTTGTTATGAACATAATCATTAAATATCAGGGAATTTTAGTTGTTTTTTTTTATCACGAGTTGTCATTTACTTTAACTAGACCTGGTGCATCAGGATATTTAAATGTAAATTATTTGTGACATTTTAAAATAATTATTTTCACAATATACACGACTATCAAGTCTTAAGACCATACAGAAACGAAGAAGCATTCTACTTTTAAGAAAATATTCTTTGAATTTTTAATAATTTTTTTGTGGATTTTTGCAATTAAAATTGAAAGTTTCAATTGAATCGCTCATAAATTCAGAAACTTAAAAAAGTCAATTAAAAAAATAATTGTGTCTTAGAAACATAATTATAGAGACAATAAAAATAGAAGTTCAAAAAATAAATAAAATTTATAATAATGTTTATTTATTTAATTTTTTTTTATTTTTGGTATTTGTATCAAGTCTAATTAAAAAATGACAACTATTAGCTGCGTTACTATTTTCATAAATACTTGTCGAGAAAATGCTTTTAAAATTTACATCTTATGTATACGAATTAATTTTTATATGTGTTTATTTAAAAGTATGCTTTATTTATTTAAGAGTAATCGTTAATGAGCAGTTAAAAGGTGAATGAACATTCAAAAGTTAAGAAGTCGTGGATTTAGAGAATAACACGAATTTGCATCTAGTACAAAATACGTTTATGCATTCCATTTCACATTTGACGTGATTGATGTTAGTGTAGTGCGTTTGAATACTAATAATTCTCAAAATTAATAAAACGTATGAAACGTTTCAGGCAAAAAAAAAAAGTCTAGAACGAACTATACTGACTCTCATCACATCACAATACCTTTGAAACCTGACCAAGTTTTAGGTTTCTCTTATAAAAAAAAAACCCCTCTTCTCAATTTAAATTATGCATAAATTTCCGTTGATGATAAAACGAACAAAATGTTACCAAATTTTTGTAACCAGAGAATATAATTTATTATAAAGCTAACAACGTCCTTCTACAATTGTATATAAAGTAGTTGATTAACTGCGCTTTACCTCATCCAATTGTATGCAATTGTTCTTACACAGTACCTGCTGAACTTTATAAAAAGTGAATTAACTGAATTCCATTACGCGCACAAAATTGCCTTTTGTTGTAGAATCATCGAAGACAATTTCATTCAAGTGTTGGTTTTAACGTAGTTAGCGAGCTGGTTTAAGCATAATAATGAAGCATTTTTAATACCTGACCAAAAATATAATCGCAATCCTGCTACATTAATTCAGCTAGTAACGCAACCCACAGTAGGCTACAAGTTTTGTTTAAATCGCTGAGACAAATTTTGTTTATTTAATGTGTGGGAAGAATATAATGAGCGTACTTTAAATAATAATTAGGATGACATTTTTAAAAAATTTTTTTTGGGTTTTTGTTTCTAATTAATTGCATGCTAATATTTCTAAATTATTTTGATTTTTCGTTGTCATTTTTATATGAAGTAAATACAGAAAGTACGCACTCTTAATATGCTGAAATCCAAATAACTTAATTATTCGACAAAATTTGTTCTATAGAAGATTTACATAATTTGTAAACATTTAGATAACATAAAAATTAGACGAAACATAAACTTCTTGGGCTGTAATTTAAAACAGTGATCAATTCGGTCTGAAACATAAAGAAAATAATAGAACAAATTCAAATTTGCATGTTTTCAAATGTGACATTTTCAATTAAATAAAAAATTAATGCTTTTTTTTTTTGTAAAATGGACAGTCATTAAAATGACTGATTAAATTTAATAAGAGTTTTTTTGATAATATTTTAACATTTTATTTTTTTTAAATTTTTTTAAGTTAATTTACAATATCCAAATTAACTCAACAATCATCTTCTTTGAATTTCTTGATAAAATCGTAATTATAATGAGGTATACCATATATTTATTTTTTTGAAAGTGTACATTATAAAAATAATGAAAAATGCATTCCAATAACTTTGCCAAATTTTTGGTCGTGGATCAGATGTGCTTCATTCCATAAGACAAACGCTAAAATCGCCTTCGAACAAATATACGAACACTGACTTGACGTCATGACAAATCTAAATTAATCGTCATTAAGTAGTCTTAAATAGCTAATTTATAGTGGACAATCGTGTTACAAAAAAAAGCCACTTTAACCAACTTATATGCATATATACACTTCTGTTAACTCAGAAACCAAAAACCCCTTCTTTTTACCAAAAAGAAAAAAAAAAAACAATTAATAGTGAATATTTCTGTCTCTACTCTCAATGTCTGCATAATTTTTATTCTCGTTTAATAAATCTAAAAGAAAATTTAAACAAATAAGCATTGTGCACATATTGAGAGTCAGAAATATGTCGATCAGCGTATGCCATCATTTGACTTTTATGTATATATAAACCAAATATATATAATTTAGTGCTTCCTATATGCGAAACATGTATACGGTTTTTTACAATATTATCAAGAATAAGAAAAAATACCAAATTTTTTTCTTAACTTATTTGCTCTTCCCAGGAAACTAATGACAAAAAAAAAAAAAACAATTTGCAGAAATATCACCGCTGGTACAAATTGGCTGTTATAATTGCAAATATATCAGCTTTTTTGTGTAGCCAGTGCTTATATCGACTAAGTATACGTTCTCTCTCTCTCTCTTTCTCAAAAAAAAAAAATTATATAAAAAGATATAAAGATATTGTAATAATAATAATTAATAATACATATGGCAGGCTATTCTCGTATTAATAATGATAATACTAATAATATTATAATATTGGATCGTTATGCGATCCATGTATTTAAACGTGATTAAGTCGGAACAGATGAGATTTTAGATTTTATTAATTATAATAATGATAATTGAAAAAAAAAAAATACAAAAAACTAAAAAAAAAAAAAAAAATGAAAATACAAGAAAGGTATAATAACTTAAATATTGTTTTATGTATTGTACAGTGTGTCCTTCCCTAGTAATTCTCATATTATTCAAATTTGTATAAACTCCTCGTATGGCTATATTTCAGGCTATTTGTAAATCTCTCTCTCTCTCGAAAACGTTCGAAGAATATTTAAGAAAAAAAAAAAAAAGAATTGTGCGTCCACTCAGTCAAAATGCACTTTTCTGGTTGTATACCAATTTGTGTCTATCCTGTTTTAGCGTCCTCCTCCTCCTCCCCCTGCGTTTTTTTTTTTATTTTTTAAAAAAGATTTTTTTACTCCAACTTTGAAATTTTTTTTCTTCTTTCAAATGTTGGGTATTAACATCTTAATTTTATAATGTAAATATTAATTTTTGTTTTTGAAAACTTAATTGTCACATTGTAAGAAATTGGAATATTATTTATACAGTACACACTTTAAAAAAAGAAAAACACAGAATTTTAACTCTCAAATTTTATATTTAGATAATTATTTAGTGTTGAATTTTATCTTCCAAGCTAAAGAGGAGAAAAAAAAAAAAAAAATATTGAGAAAAAAATGACTAATAATAATTAAAATTTGAAATTATTTTTCATCGAACAAAAGATGAGTTATTGGAGAATAATGATAGCTTAATTTTATTTTATGAATGATACATTAAATAGGACTTCCTTTAGTGAGCGAGAGTAGTTGTTTAGTGTTTTTACAAGTTATATTTCAGCGTGAAATATGTCACATTTTTATTTTAAAATTAGATTCTTTAAGAAAACAAAAAAATACTCTTATAACTAGCATTATAAAATGTGCGCAATTTATATTTTGATTTGATTACCGGGTAGTAATATTTTTTTTTTAATAACAGTTGTTTCGTTTATTACTTTAACATTCCATTGCACAGACACTACATTCTCCATCAAAATAATAATAATAATAATGAACGAAAATACGAAAATGTCATTTTAAAACGTCCTTACTATGCCTATTTGTGGCCAGTAGAGCGAAACCAAATAAATACTGACGAAAAGTTTAAAAATAAAATTATAGCAAAGGGAAGTTTTTAAGAGAAAAAAAAAAATAAATAAAAAATAAAAAAAAAAAAATCGTCGCTACTTTTTTTTACTAGCATGTAAAATTGTACATAACAATTATTTATCAATCGTTTCATAATTATTCAGCCGCAAGCTAGTTGTAAGCGCTGGATTTTTAGACATAAAAACATAGTTAATTCATTAGGCCAAGTACAGTAGATCATAATTCTCCCCCCAACTCAAAAAAAAAAAAAAGTTGATAATAATTATTGTCTTATATTCAAACATCGGTATAGTTAATTAATAATTGCTAAATTATATTTTGTGGTAAACAATTTGTATTTTGAAAGTCATTTAGTCATTATGCGTTTATAACGTTTGCCTTTTTCACTTTAGAAGAGATAAAACAAACAAACAAAACAAAAAAAAATGGCTTTTTAAAAATATTTTCAACGAAAAAGATTTCTTTTCGCGATCAAATTTTGTTGGTTGTTTTATATAAAAGCGTTAATTTATATAAATAAATATACTTATAAATATTTATAAGTAGATGAGACGAATTAACCTCAAAATGAAAGACTTGGTGAGATTGGGAAAGGAAATAAGCGAAGCCAGATTGTATTTCAAACTTGACTTGACAAAACTTTTTACATACAAATAAACATCTGTTTTTAATAACATAATAATAATTATTATAACACATTCAATCGGCATTGAGAAAAGTAAAACTCATTAACGTTAATTAATAAATACACAACTACGCAAATTCACGGCGACTAATTTTATCCATAAAATTTTGAATGCTTTTTTTTTTAAGAAGTTATTTTTTTAATTATTATATTCTTGGAATATGTTTCTCATTTTATTAAATTTTTAAGTGACTGTAAAATAGTAAGATAAATGAAAATAATTTATAATACTCTTGAATTTTAAATTATGACGTTCAAATATTACCCAGGCGTGTGGTTTAAAAGTTCTTCCAATTTAATGAGTTTTACTTTCGACAATAACGAATGACAACAAAAAAAAAAAACCTTGGCTTTAAAATGTATTTTGAGTTTATCCCCGTTTTTATAATACATACAGTGATCGATTTTTTTACCATTCCAATGTGAATAATTATATTACAGTCTACAGAACAAAACAAAACAAAATTCCCTTAACCAAAGCAAAACAACTTTTCGTAATTATTCTTGACCATTGACATTTGTAAGACCATCATTTTCATCTTGTTGAAATTTCAGCTCATTCATTCTCTTTCATTCGTTTATTATTTTTAAATTTTTCTTACACTTTTTAACAGTTTTATTCAGAGAAGAAAGTAAATTTTTATTTTAAAAAGTATCGATTGAAGTATTGGTATTTTTAATTTTTTTTTAAAAGAATGCACTTAATTAAATAATGTAAGACCAGAGAGCATAATAAATTATTATATGTAGTTTGTAAGTGTATTATAATCATGAAATGATCATCGTATAAATTTTACCTTTTTTGGTTTTTTCTTAATTTTATTGATGATCATTTTTTAATTCACGTGGAGAATGTATAATATTTTTAATTATAAGTTTAGGTTGTGTCAACCTGGTTACTTTTTTTTAAATTATTATTATTATTTTTTTTTTTTCGAATAATTTTTATAAAGCTGTTTTTTCTCTTCTTGATGTTTAAATCTCGTAAGTTTTCCAAAACCAAACACATATTAAGAAAACCTGATTTCATTACTTTTTTATTTCCAATGTTTTAACCATCTTCATGTAAAAACCAAAAAAACAAAACAACACTCCCGAAACTGTTAACAATAAGAATTATTTGAAAATACATGTACTTTTTTGTTGAAAAAGTAATGAAATTCGTCCCAGGGTTTTTAAATATACGTATATTTCAATCATAATACTTGTATGTAAGAGAGTTTATAATCTTTTATTGTTTTTCTCTTCCATCATCGATTCCATGAATCATTCCATCAAATTTTTTTAAACATCTCATTGATAAAACTGTTAATTTTCTCTGAAAAAAAAAAATGTTTTTTTTTTAGGGAAAATTTTAATTGAATTTTTTGAAAAACATTTTTTTAATACACAGAACGACAGAGCAAAAAAATAAAATAAACCGTACCTAAAAATCTCTTTTATGATTTTAAATTTTTACCATAATTACTTCTATTATTTTTAATGAGCGATTTGCTTGTGCGAATGTAAAACGGTCTCGAGACAAAAAAAAATATAGCGCTATATAGAGAGTTTGAGAGTGATTATTAAGTAAATTAACAGTAGAACGTATATTGTGAGTAGTAGCGTTTTGTCGTCAAGTAATCATTACAAATAAAGATGATGTATTTAAAGAGAAAATTTGTTTCTTTTTAATATTCGTTCAAATTTTAAGCGTTACAGTTTCAAAAGTGCCAAGACTCAAAAAGAAAGTTCAAACCAGAACCAATAGCACGTTGAAGGAATCGAAAAACTTAAGTATAATATAATAATAATATTGCAATACTTGATTCGTTCAAATTTTAAAGCGTTCCAGTTTCAAAAGTGAGCAAAAGGAAAGTTGAAACCAGGACCAATAGCACCTAGAAAGAATCGGAAAAACCGCCGGTAAGCACGGTATAACATTAAAACCATTACAATGATTGTTTCGTTCAAGTTTTAAAGCGTTCCAGTTTCAAAAGTGAGCAGAAGGAAAGTTGAATCCAGAACTACAATAGCACATGGAAGGAATGGAAAAAAACAAAACATCATGGTTGGTTTTTTTTGAACAACAATTATTGTTGTTTATTTTATTATCCAACTTTTTAATCTTTTGATTTTTTGGACGATCGATGTTTCACAGGTTTATTTCCCCTCGTCAATCCATGTAAGTAAATGTAACATAAGTATTTTTAATGATTCTTTTTTTTTTGTGGTCAGACGAGAAAAGGTGCGAAACTTTGAATCCCACATCAAAATGCGTATTCGTAACTTGCGTTTTGCAGGTAATAATTATTAATTCCTCGGAATGTAAAAACAGAAATGAGAGCTAAACTTATCTTTTTATTATTATAATATATTACTACTCAATGTTTTTAATTCATTTTGAAACTGTTTAAAAGCTTTGAAATTTTTAATTTTCGCAGGCGTTTAATTTCCTGCACTGTAAAAAAAAAAAAAAAAAAGCAATTAAAAAATGCGCTCAAACAACTTAAAACTAAGACGAGAGATAAAAGCGCATAATTTTTTTTCTTCAAATTTTAATCAAGTTATACAGAACTAATTTTTGAAGTTGGGCGATACATTTGAAGTTATTGTACCACAGAATTGATCTCCAAACTAACCTACAGTAGCCTATTAACTAAGTAGGCCACAAGAACACAAGTCTTTAGCCTTGATTAGCGGCATTCCAAATATCGTGTCTGGGATCAGGTTTATATCTTTCGGCTAATTCACCTCTTTTGTACTGAGCTGTTCTCTCTTTCTGCATCGCGTATATGCGCGTGTGCTAAATATTGTAAAAACAGTAAAAATCAGAATGAGTTACCAAGAAGTTCTTGGTTTCATGTCTTTGAGAAGTAAACGAGTCTTTGCTACAAACCTGTTTACGTTGATATAGGCATTCAGAAAGATCTTCTAACAGAGCCTGGCATTTTGTAGTGCACAATGGAACACCGTAGGCCTCAGCGCACTCAATGAATCGAAATTCAAAATCCCGACAACGATCGTATCTACTTTGTCGAGTGAACATATGCCCAGTCATATCCATGATAGGAAGGCGAACAGGAGCGTAAGCCATCTTTAATCCTAATTTCTTCTTCTTTAATAAAACCACTAACATTAATAATATTATTTTAAAATATAAATTATAATAAATAATACAAAATTATAGTTACCCTTGATGTAGCACGAAACTTCTACTCGGAGTATTAATTTTACAGCTCAACAGCTGGAAAACCTGAAAAAAGATCAAACTGTCAATAGATGGCGCTCGAGTATCACAACTCTAAATTCAGCCTATGGAATTCATAAATAATATACAGGGCAGTGTTTGAACAAAATAATAAATTAAATTAAACTATTATTTTAGGTAAAGTTAATATTATAGTTTATGCACATTATAAATTAACATTTTTATATTTATTAAAGTTGCCATTAAAAAAAAAAAAATTGTACTGTAAAAAAAAAAAACTTTAGGCTGAAAATGGAATGCCATGTGTGAGGGTTTCGGTATAGTTTCTTTGGCGGCACAATTTTTGCACAACTTATTTGAACTTTATAATTCTTCAAAATGTTATATTTAATTGGACTCGGATTAGGTGATCCCGAAGACATTACAGTAAAAGGTTTAAAAGTTATTAAACGTGCTAAACGAGTCTTATTAGAGGCGTACACGTCTGTGTTATATGACGATTCTTTGGTATGTAATTCGCTACTCTATTAGAAAAGTTTGCGGTGTAGCTTTTTCCATTGTTTTCCAATGCTAATGGCGTCCGAGATTGGACTTTGGCATTTATTTTTACACAGATGTGAATGAAAAAATAAATTTCAAAGTCCACGCTCGGACGCCGTAAGCATAAGAAGGAGGGAAAAAGCTAAACCGCAAACTCTAATTTGATAACTGCAACTAACTTTATAATTTTTTTTTTTTTGCAATTCCAAGGAAGAGTTTTACGGAAGAAGTGTGGAGCGATTAGACAGAGAAGCAGTGGAAGATGACTCGAAAATTGGTAATGAAAATTTTCATTTTGATTCCGCGTGTTGTTAAACTAAGAGTTTTCATTATTATATTCTATTAGACCGAGTGTTAGACGATGCGTTGGAAGCGGACGTGGCTTTTCTGGTGGTCGGAGATCCGTTGGGGTGAGCTCGAATCTTATTTTATCTATAATTATGTGGTTTGTTGGTGCTGTTCTTGCTTTTTACCCTTCCGGGCTTTTTCCTATCGATCGTTTTCGGGCGAATGCACGACGACTTTTTTTCCATCCGCAATTCCTTATTGATTGATTCTTCGATGTCTAATGGAAGTCTGAAAGAAATGACTTTTTCCTCTTGGTTATATACGTTTGTAAGTGATAAGATGTTTTGTTTGTGTCGAAATTAGTGCTACTACCCACACAGATCTGCTGCTGCGAGCTATAAAGCGCAACGTTCCTTACTCGGTCATCCACAACGCCTCGATATTGAACGCCATCGGATGCTGCGGGTTACAGGTTTTTTTTTTCTCTCTCTCCCCCTCCTTTCCTATCAGCTCATTTTCGCATTCGATTACCCTAGAGTTTCCATTATTCGACTTAACTTGGATACTAACAAGTAGTCGGATAAGCGAGATTCTATTATATAGAGATTTAAAGAAGGGAAATATCCCCATTTGTTACAGTTGTATAACTTTGGAGCGACTGTTTCCATTGTTATGTGGACGGATAATTGGCAACCCGAAAGTTACTTTGATAAAATTGAAGCGAACGCTGCTCGCGGGTTACATACTCTTTGTCTGTTGGGTAAGAACATTTCCTCGAGTACTGTTAGTAGTAAATCCAGGTCTTAACATTTTCTTAATCATCACGTTTAGATATAAAAATTAAAGAGCGAACGGATGAAAATGTAATACGGTAATTAGATTTCGAATATTTATAATTGTAAGGTAGCTTCGTATGAATTGAACGACAGTTTAATGTCGCTGTGGGGTAATGCTTTTTGTGTGCATGAATGGTTTAATAGTGAGGGTTTTAATGCTTGAAAACTTTTTGTGATAGTCAAGATTAACTTTTTTACGATTTTTTTTTTGAACGTCTTTAAAGTAACCGAGCAATTTACGAGCCGGAGAGGTTTATGACCGCCAGTGAGGCTGCTACTCAGTTAATTACTATCATCCAACGTCGTCAACAGTCTGGCGACACCTTAGGTATTGTTTTTAATACTCATTTATAGAGGTGCACGTTTTTGCTTGGGTTGTTTTTACGTTCATTTGTAATGGTTTCATTTGGGTCGTTTGCTTTTTCTATTTATTTTCTTTTCATTTTATAGACTTATTTTTTTTTTTTTGACTTACAGTATTTTAATTCTTTTTCGAATTTGTTTTTATGTTACGGATTGTTTTAGCTTAGATTTTAGGCTTTGAGTTTTTAAAGGAGTTGGGTAGGAATTTAATTTAAAAAAAGGCAAGGGGTTAGTTTAGCGACATATAAAATACCTTTTTTCTATCTTAATGTTCGCTCATTCATTTTTCACTGATTGACCTTTAGAATACGAGAAATGGTCAGGTGAATACAGAATTTCATGTGGTGCCGTCTATTGCGCGGATAAATGTTTAAAAAGCTTTGGGTTGTAAGGTGATGTTAAAAGTATTCGTACAGTACGTTTTAGATTTCAGTAAATACACGTACCATAAAAAGTCGCGCAAATCAAATTGTTGAATAGTAAGGAAATAATTTCTTATTTGTCTTGAGGATTGCGTAAACAATGAATAGTTTGTGAATTTGGAAAAAAAAAAAACTTTTTCTCGAAATAATTGAGTTTTATTGTTAATTACTGTACTAGGTAAACAATACTTTATTTGTTAAATATTATTTACATTCAGAAATTATTAATGCTTTGATTACTCCAATCATTATTGTTCTTGTTAACATCATTAAGTAATAATAATGATCTTTCCCATCATAATTATTATGACCTCTATTATTTAATGAGTCGTAATAATAATTATAGTACAGTGTAATTGATAAAAAAAAAGCAATTTAAGATTGGAAATAGATTTTTACGTTTATAAAATAGTGTTCAAGGTTATAAATATACCGGTAATAAATAATTATTCTTAATGAATTTTTAAATGCTACATATGATTACTTTTTCTTAAAATTAGACTCAAGAGTTTCAAATAAAATTATGCAGGCGTTTGTTAAGCTTTTAATTAGACGAGTTTAGGGTTTTGTCAGTTGGTTTTCTAGACATTTTCTAGATTAGCAGTTATCATTAATCTGTCATATTATACAGTAGGTTGCTTTCAAGCGACCCTAATCCTCGCTTTGGTTATCATGCGCCAAACTAAGTCTTACACCATTCAGTTAGTTATAAAAATAAACATTCTTGTCACGCGGTACATAAATTTAAAAGATTGGGAACCGCTGTTCCATATTACCTAATTTTGTTTATTTTGAAAGTTTTAGTTCAAACATTTTTTTTATTATAAAAGTACTTAGTATAAGAAAGAAATAAGATTTTAGAGATATTGTTGAGCGATATACAGTAAACCGGTCAATTTTTGGCAGTTACACTGTACATCTGCAATCCCTACATGCACTTGTGGTTTGTGCCTCAGTATACACCAGGGGTACCGCTGTAATGATTAGTCAGGATTTATAATTACTTTTGCAAAAAAGTATAAATATCGAGAGTTTATACTACTTTATTATAAATAGTGCACAATTTTCTGAGAAATATTTTAAGTCAATTAACGATTTTTCTACAATTAATTAATTTACTCAAATTTTTGCTATAAACTTCTACAAATTTGGTGCTTTTTTTCGTTATTAACCAGTAGTTTTTTTTAAAACATTTTTGTCAATTTTGATGAAATTGTTACTTAAGTTTAAGATACTTTATGAGTTTGATACTTTTTCTCGGTTTAAATTTTCAAATTGCACGTTAAGCATGCAATGCTAATTACCGTTCATTATTTCAACCATTGTTAATGAAGTGTATTAATGCGATGAGCGTGACTTTGATCTTAATTCTATGGGTTAGTGGTGGGCAGTGGCAGCCGTTGCGTGGGAGTGGCACGTGTTGGCTCGCCCGAGCAAAAAGTTGTGCATAGCAGTCTGGAAGAGATGGCCAATATCGATCTGGGCCCACGCTTGCATTCGTTGGTCATTGTGGCCGAGCCCTTGAACCACATCGAGCAGGAAATGTTAACGCACTTCGCCCATAGCTCCGCCCCACCCTTCGCAGAAAAATGGTAAATATTTTTAGTTACTCGAATTGATTAAGGCTTAAAAGATGAGAAACTTTTTAGTCAATAGCAGATATAAATAGAAACCGTTAGTTTTAATACAAGGTAGAAGTTTTCTTCAAATTAAGATGTTTATCATCAATTCTAGGTATATAATCTCTGTAAAACTAACAGGTTAATTTTTTTTTTTACTTTTTGGTATAAAATCTTGCAACATTTTTAATTTTTAATACTTGTAATTCAAATACAGTAAAAAAAATTCAATCTTGATAAAATCAGTATAAAAATTGGTTGAGAGAATCTTTTAGTTTTATCGAATGTTTTTACTCAGATTTAGCTTATTTTTATGATTGAAAAATTACATATTTTAAAAATTAAAATAGCATTTTATGAATTACTTTCTTATATCATCTATTTCTTGCTTTTTTTAATTAAAAATTAGATGAGATTTTAATTAAACGTTTGCATTCGAAAGATAAATTTTAGAAAACGAAATGTAAAAAAGGGAAAACACGTTTTTAATTACTTTTAATAGGCTTAAATTAAGTCGGTACGGTACTATTTATTACGAAAATATGAACTTCTTTTACCATGAGATTAATAAATTTGACATTTAAGAAGAAAAAAAAAATTAAAGAGGAAAACTAATGGCTAATTTTGGTAATTGCACAACCTTTTTAAAATATTAAATGTCTACTCCAAAGTATTAAATACTTAGATTTATTAATGTTTTGGGTAAGTTACATAATGTTTTGCACGTTGCCAATCAAAATGTTTTCCAACTTGCTTTCTAAAAATCTCCTTAAAAAAACAAACATCTTATTTTGTTTGCATTTTCCCTATAATACTTTTGATCAACAAGTATAACAAATTTTAACATGGCAGTGTTTTTTTTAGAAAGTAAGTTGCACTAACTTATTGATTATTGGACTACGTTTACTCTTTTCATTCGTAGAATTTAGGTGTTCATTTACTTTAAGCTTTGGAAATGAGCTGTTTTTAAACCATTTATTAATCTCGGTTGTTTTTGTTTTTTTATGCTGTTTCAGTTGAAGTTGACTTGGGATATCATTTTTTTTGCTCGTGGTGATGAATTTTTAAGGCAAAACTTAAAGTTTATTTTTATCTTGTAAGTTTTCGTTTATGTATATTATTACTTTTATTTTTATTCGCGAAAAAGATTTGCGAAGAGAAATAAAATAAAGAACAAGGTAAAAAAAAAAGCCAGCTGCGTTTCGTTCGAAGATTTTTTATCTTTACACGTTAAATGTGAAATTTAGTAGCTTTTCTTTCGATGGGAATTTATTTACAATTGGAGAGCTATTCATTCTTCTTCCCTGCTTTTCTTTATCGTTTTTTCATCTACTGAATGTGTACAAAGTAGAGAAATCTTTCGAATTTGTTCCCCACCCACCACCCACTTAGGTTTTATTCTCTCTCTATGTACAGTACACTTCGTTTTTCTTAACTGATCACCTTCATTTTTTTTGTCAGCTCTAAGTGACGTATTTCAACTTAATTTGCGTACGAGAGATTTGTTTCCAGCCAAAGATATTTACGATTTGAGTTGGCAAATCAAAGCCAACGCTCGGTTCTTACCTCCAGTTCATCTTTTTCCAATGTTCTCGAGATAGAAAAAAGAGCAAAAATCCTCAAATTATTCTTTTGAGCATTTTCGGTTTGCTAACTTTTATTACGTTTAGCAGTTTGGAAGCCGATGCAATAAATTTAAATCAATGGGGATAATTACTCGCTGAATACTTAATAGACTTTCGAAATTAATGAGAGTTTACGGGAATAAAACAGAAGGCTTTTTCATTTAGCGAGACGTTAATTTAGTCATTTTCTGATTCTGTATCTCTAGTTTTCTGTTAACGACTTTTTAGCGTCTCTAGATTCTAATAGTTTTGAAAAAGGCGTCAGATGGAAATGTAATTAATTAGATTTGACGCTTAAAAACTTCGCGCGCGGAAGAAGTCCACAAAGTTTAACTGTTTTTTTATTTTTATTTTAGATTCACTTTTAACTTTTTTTTTTTATTGTTATTTTAATATTATTAAGGGTGATAAAAAACAAAAGCGCAGCTGTGAAATTGGTTTCATTAAACTTTTTCTGCTAATGCTATAATCAATAACAATATGGTTTTATTTTTTTGCCAAATAATTTTGGCTACGGTGTTGCATTATTTTATTGATATTCCCCCCCTCCTCCCAAAGGGATTTCACTGGAAAGAGGCACTATCAATAATTTATGATATTGTCAATTAAGTTTTAATTGCTTTATAAGAAGATTTTGTTTACGTTTTTTAAATGGTGAAATAATATGCGGTAACAATTTAAATGATGGGAACTGCCGTTGATAATCATGCTATTTTTATAAACATTTTTGTCATTTATGATTTAGACTTTAAAGCAATTAAAAAATATTGTTCTTGGTAGCATAGATTGGTAATCAATAAGGGTGGCTTATCTGTCCGTAGACGTGAAGTTATTTATCGTGAAGGTGTTAATATCTCTCCAGGAGACGATGGATTAAGATGTAGTTTTCATCGCCATTTAAATATTAATTTATTTCAGTGGCTGAAAACGTTGTGTATTAATACTCAAGTTTGGGTTTAACACCACGACGGCCGCCAATATTTCTATGTATCCCACCCAACTCAATTCCATCTTACATAATAATAATAAGAGCATGACGAAGGGTGTGGAACGTGCAGTTGTTGTTGTTTCGAAACGACGCATAATAATAGCATCGGCATGAACTTTTGTAGCGGTGCTCACCCAACTCTTTTGCTACACATAATACTGCGGCAAAAGATCCTACAGCACATTTTTATAGAGGTATAAAAAAAAAAATGGGAGTTTTTTTTTCTCATGAATATCGACTCGTTTTCGGTCACTAAGCTCGTTCTAAAACCACATTTTTTATAGTACAGACCCAGAAGATGATCACTTTAAATACGTTTGCTGATGGTTGTTGTTTTCTAACCAAGTTGCAGATCAGGGATATTGGTTGACCGTTGGTTAATTTAATTTTTTTATGTTTTTTTTGGTCTGTAAGATGACAGGAGATGCACGAAACATAATAATATTACTGATTTTTTTTTTGTTTATGGGAGAGAGAGAGAACTGTCTATACCAATAGTTAGCGTAAACGTATGAGACTTTGGTTGTTTTTAAAATTTTTAAATCGATAAAAATAATTGGATTTCGCTTCAAAATGTTTAATGGGAAAAATACGACATGCAGTAAATTAAGTTACAACATTTTATTGATTTGTATCTTTTTTTTTTTAAGTTGAAATAGTAAGTTAATTTTGAAAAAAATTGGTCATGCAAAGATCTATTTTCTAGTTTTAATTTTTACTATTTTTTTTTTTTGGATTTTCAACGTTGTTTTAGAATAAATTATTCGGCATTTTTTTTTTCTTTCTTCGTGAGAATAATGTTGGCAACCTTTTGAGTTGGAATTAAAAGTGAAGTTGATGGTGGAACACAAGTATTTAACATTTTTTTTTTTATTTTTTTCTCTTTTTGCAATTGGATTAGTTTGAATCTTTTGGGAGGGGAAAAGTGGGAGGAGAGGTAGGAAGAGTAAGCTCGGGGAGTTCCAAATAGAGTGTGAAGCGGAAAGAGCAAAATGAGATTCCTAATTACATTTACCGGAAGATCAATTTAATGGGCGAGAAAAAAAAAAATCAAAAGACTCTGACACGAAATGTCAAAAGATTACGTCATTACCATACAAATTCTAATTCAATTCGTATTTTTTATTTATTTTTATTTTCTTTAACCGCTAATGTTTTTCCTTAATTCGCTTTTTCGCTTTCATTTAAAATTCTCAAACTTAAAAGATTTTTCAAACCAAGGGAGAGGGAGGGGGGAACCAGGTTCTAGTAATGCTGACGTACCGGTACGGACTTTATTAACTGCTAGAAAATTAATTACTGCATTGGATTAAGAATTTTGAGTTAGCAACTGCTTCGCAAACCATTTTTTTTTTTTTAAATATTTATTATCTTAAGAAGATTATGTTCCATACCAAATTGAGCTAATGCGTACAAGCCGCATTTACACACGTTGGTCGAGTAAATAAACCAGGACTGGCTGATCGTAATCTTATCTTGTTTTCAAATTTATTTTTTAAAACACCGAAAAAAAGATTTTTTTTAAAACTAAAATTCGTCGTACTTGTTGGATATAAATCAAAGAACGACGGGGAACAAATTGATATTGAGGAATTGTCGGTGTTACGTTTCATTGTAAGAGTAACATAAAATTGGTTGTCCAGGGATACCGAAGATACAAATAATTTATAAGTGTTGGCTTAAATAATAAATAATAATACTGTACACTTTTATAACAAGATAACAAGATATTTCCATTATTTTTTCCCCTCATTTTTCAGTCAAAACTAGTATCGGTAATAAACATTTGAGTTTTCCCAATTCAATTTATTTTTCTGCTATATTTTGATTTATGTTAGAAATCCATTTGCGCAATAATGGAGATATTTACTGCGTTTATTAACCTCTCAAAAGTGCATTTTTAATCCAATTTATGGCAGTTCCAAATTTAAAATGTTTACCCAACTTTTTACAAACGACATTTTTGCATGTAAACCTCACGCATTAAAGCATTTTTGTTTTTTAATTTACCAAAATACACAAAAATGGAGATGTTTTGTTATTTCTGCAAGCTCTTCAACTGTAAATTCGAGCGGTTAGTTATGAATGAAGTGATTTATTTAAGGCTGCAGCGCACTGCTTTTTTACATTTTAAATATGAGCTGTGTGTGGGCGTTTTAGAAAAAGGAATTTTAAAAGTACTGTAGAATCAAATTTATTTTTATAATAAAAACCGTCAGGAGTGACCGTGTAAATGTGCCTTAACTCGGTTGTTTTATAAATAGGCAAATACAGTATTGTTGTTTTCGTGGAAGCGTGTTTGAAGCTGAATAGGAAGTTGTGAGTTTGATCGGAGGATCAGGGTGAAAAATTAAGATGAATTAGCTAAGCTGGAAGTTAAGCATTGTAAATGGCCGAACCGTTTTTGTTGGCGTAAAAGCAGATGGCAAGGGATAATGTTATCATTTACAAAGGATATTTATCAATAGTAACGGTGATGAGTGTAGCGAGAGGGGTGAGGGGTGGGATGGAACCCCATTGCGCCGCACTATCCATCGCTCTTTTTTATTACGGTATTTTTTTATTTTTTATTTTTATTTCGCGCATGAAAATATCAACATCCGCACTCTCTGCACTCACTAGGGAATTTTTCTCATCACTTTCTTTGGATACTCGAGATGGAAGTTGTTTTTTATTTTTATTTTTATATTCCCATACATATTTTTTTTTTTGACCATTGGATTTGCGCTGACGTCATGTTGCGGTGAATATAGAATATTCAAGCGTCGTTTTTGTGCGAAGGGAAAGGCGAAATAGGCGGCTGGGATTGAGTTTTTAAGACTTGTAAAATTCGAAAAATCAAAAATTCATGGTGCGCGCAGTTATCGAAATAGACGTGAGCGTAATGCGTCGAGCAAACACTCGGAAAATGAAAAATTAATTATTAACCCGTTTCCGGTTTAAATACGCCGGAATAATTAAAGAAATTCTTTTAAGATAACTCGACGTTAAAATTCCCTAAAGAGAAGTTTTTTTTGGGGGGAAAAAGGAAACGCTCAACTGCTGTTAAAACGTTATCGAGGTAGGCTACGTTATTCACTGGGTTAACAATACAGTACAAGAATTTCTCGGCAATAATGTTTAAAAACTAATTATAACTTCATGAACTTTTAGCGGAAAATATTAGAACTAAAAAAATTTTTTTAAAAAAGTTTTATGTAGATACCGGTACTGTAATTAAACATTTTTTTTGGAGAAAGTTGTTATAGTACTGGTAACGGTTTTGAAATTAATTTTTCATTTACTGTGAGAAATCAAGTAAATTCTAATGGGTGTCATTTTGAGAACATGGAAATTTCATGTGTCAAGAATTATTCGTGTTGCATTTCGATGAATGGGAAGAAATGTCCTAAAATGATTATTTTGGGACAATATGATCAAACATAATTTCCACTGATGTCGGAGACAAATGCTTGAAATGATGATGAAAAAATTTAGGACTACGTGTACTGCCAATATACTGTATTTTATGGCATCAAACATTCACATCCTCAATGCTGGGCTATTTCACAACGAGTGAGGAACCATTTCAAACATTTTTCTTTTCAAGTATTTTTAGGTGGAGTTTTAATTTTTTTTTAAAAAACTATTTAAAACTTTTCTACGAAGAAAGAATTTTACCTGCTATTAAAAAAATCTAACAAATTTAAAATTTTCAAAGCAACGTTTGTTTTTTATCGAGAAATTCGTAAAGTTTTTTCTGTGAAAAATATTTTTCTGGTTAATTTAAAAAAAAAATAAAAAAAAAAAAATTTTAAATTCAAAAAATAACATTTTCCTATAAATAAAATTTTCCATGATACATTTACGACAGAATATTAATATAAAAAAAAAGTATGAATTATTTATGTTTTAAAATTCGGTATGTTTCAATGTTGTCTACGTTTTCAAATGAATGCAGTTGAGATAGCCGAGCGTATTGAATGGTTTATAGAAACCAAATCAGACTCACAAGTCTAACAAAAACTTAGAACTAATTCCAAATGACGCACGTATCGAATGTCAATAGCAATGTTACTACTGTACATGTATTTACATTGTTTTTAAATTGTTATGTTTTTGTTTAATTGCAATCAGAAGAATGGCAAAATGTTATTTTTTGAATTACGGTATCAAAAAAAAAAAACCTTTTTTTGCAGAAAAAAAATTAAGTTTTATTATAAGTTTTTTTAAATAACAGCTTTTGGGACACCCAGTGTTTACTACATCTTTGCTGTGCGCAATTATTATTGTGGAGTGTTGCGGCATCATCTGAATGCATCGATGCGAGGGAAAATGTGCTTTCCGTACGTTTGCTTCACAAAAACTTAATATGGTTGTTATTCAAACAAAATAACAAATTGTAAACAACTTTTTTTTTTTTTGACGCAAATTAATTAGTAATAGCATTATTTTCATGTTCAGTTATTTGTTGGTCTAAATGTTAATCTTTTTGTACAACTTCGGTTCGTCAATTTGAAACGGCGGCCGTGATAGAACTAAAATTTTATTTTTAATCTGATTGAAAAAGATGTTATACAGATTATTACACTATCGTTTTAACGACATTGCAAATCGAGTAAAATGTTGTTTCTCTCTACGCTATCGCATTACATAATACTGTACCATAATATTGTATCAACGTTTGTAATTTAATTTAGTTTTGCTCAGTGAAGTAAAAAGAATTTCAATACGAGGAATAGATAATAGTAAAAAAAGGTTGTTTTTTTTTTTTTCTTTTTCTATTTTTTTTTTGTAAGAGAAACCGATTTGGACTTAAGGTTAAATGCGATTTATTTAAATGCATCATAAATTTGTAAATCGTATGGTAAATAAAATGAAATTTCAATTTCAGCGCTTAATACAATTTTGAATTTTAGGTGG
This sequence comes from Polydesmus complanatus, assembly GCA_034692225.1. Lineage (NCBI taxonomy): Eukaryota > Metazoa > Arthropoda > Diplopoda > Polydesmida > Polydesmidae > Polydesmus > Polydesmus complanatus. The sequence continues at coordinate 81,378 of JAQGAZ010000050.1, forward strand.
AATTGATTTTGTGGAGGCGAATGCACCAAATAAATTGCTTTACATTTATTTATTTTATTTAGGAATTTAATGATACGCAGTTATAAATAGCAGCATGTTATTCGTTTGCAATTTAATTTGAATATTCTTGTTTGAAATCTAATAATGAGGATTTTACAATTTATAATTTTGGTTTGAAATCGAAAGTGGTATCAAATTTTTTTTTAAGCAATTAATTCCTGGTAGAGTAAAAATAATTACTGTATTATTTATAGATAATTGTTTTGAATTTAAATAGCGATGAAATTTACTACCTGAATTTTTTTTTTTGTTCTCTTGGCAAATGTTGGCTTTAAAAATCGATCATTTTGAAAAAGAAAAATATTTAGTTTTATTTTTATGAAACTTGATTTTTGATATGAAAGTATCAAAAGATGCACCGTATTTGTGAGGAAAAACTAAATTTTTGTTGTACTGTATTTCTTTAATATGCCCCTAATGAACAAATTAAACCATTATTTTTCTACCGCAAAAACATGGAACCTTTCCAAAAAAAATCTTACCAGTAATTATAGTTATGATATTTTGTTACTACGAGCATACATGACTATAATATGTAGGCTATATTTGTCCCTGAAAATTTTTGATGTATATTATTATGTCTAATGTTTCCTTTTCAAAATCTCCCGTTCAAATATCAAATTTTGTTAGTACGATAATTAAGATGGTTAAACAAGACTCGTAACATGGAAATGGAGTTTTCTATACAGTAATTTGTACCGTAAATGTCATGGTTAGCGTGTTTTTATTCACTTTTTGATTAGAAAGAGTTTCCATATTGAGTAAATGAAACGGAAGACGTATTATTCGCCAGGGTGAGCTCCTATTTAGTCAAACTTATCTAAGGCTCCCCCCTTACTTTTTTTTTTTTTTAGTGTCAAACGATTTTTGCCTTATCACAACTTTGCCACAACACTAATGCAAAATCGATGGTGAGGCTATATATATATACGCTGGGTTCAATTTTACTCAACTTTCTTTCTTTTTTTTTTTAAATTCCTTCGCATTCTTTTAAAACATTTTTTGTGTAATAAATCCTGAAGAAATAAGGCGGTTCGAAAGATGACAAGACAAATCGCGAGCGTTTTTTTTGTTGTTGCGGGTATACACTAGGTACAATATACGTAGTACAGTATATGTAAATCTCACGTACCGTTTCTATTCAAATTTACTCAAAAAAAAAAAAAAAAACTTCCCGAAACCGTTTTAGATTTTATTATGCCGTAGCTGAAACGCGGTCGATGGGTCACTTCATGTTTATTTAGACAGATGGATATAAATAACAATGATAGAAACATTCGTTGGGGAACTAAAATTTATATGTTTTTTTTTGTTTTTATTATAAAAGCAATACAAGAATTTAATGCTTATTTTGAGTAGAAAAAATAGAGTCTATAGTTTTTTTCTTTAAATTTGATGGAAGTTTGCAATTTTTTTAAAGTTTGCATTCATAATAATAATTACTACTCGGTTTAACTGTTTTTATTTCTTTTAATACGAAGACTAGAAAATGCAATATTTTTGCTGTTAAAAGTTGTAAGTTTTTTTTTTTTGTTATTATTTAAGTTGAACATGGGTTTTGTTTTTCCCGTATTTAATCTACAACATTTTTATTATTTATTTATTTATTTTCGAATAATTTACTATCAACGTTTTCAGTTATAACAATGATACAATTTTATTTTTTTATATATTTTAAAAATGTTTTCACGAAATGATTTATGATGTAATTTTTTTTTGAAGAAAGTTTTTGGTTCTACGCGAATAAATTTGATTTCAAGACAAATAAAATGCTTTATTTTTGGCACTATATTACTCGAGTAGATAAATTTTCTGGGCAAGTCATCACTTTATACTTATATTTCCTTTCCTTTTCTTTCTTTCTTATTATTTTCTCTTCCTGTTTAAAACCGTGTTCGAAGGCAGAGTTTTAGCATGGCAGTGGCCACCGAAACATGACGGCAGAGTGCTCAACCGTTAATAAACCCCCAAAAAAAAAAAATAACCCATTTCGACCACAGTGGCACGTGTTGTTAAAAGGCTGAATCTGATGCAACGACGTTTTTACGACGGCACTGTCGCAATAAGGAAACGCAATAATTTGGGAAAAGAGGGCAATTATGAATTTGTGTGATGCGCTATAAAAATGACATTTTATTTCGGAGCTACAGTAGACTTTCATTGAATTAAACATGACCAAAGCTTTTATCGTCTTTCCCCATCTTTTTTTTTTTTACATGTTTACAGCGTCATTAATCTCGTAAGCATTTACTAGACTATTAATATAGAGCACAATATACCATCATTGTATATAAAGATGTTTAAATTATTAGCGTTAACTATCAACATTGCGTGTTGCTTACTGATTTATCTATGCTAATATGACTTTTACGTTCGGTACCTCATAAATTTCACACTTATTTCCGGTTTTGTAATTCCGGATTTTAGATTACTAAAGTTGGGAAATAGAAGTGAAATATAATAATAATTATTCCCAAAGTTAACTTGGTTTTTAAAGCGCGAAATGTGAGCTTGAGAATAAATTTAACGCCGTTTCGAATATTTTATTTAAAGGCGAAAGAGAAGAATATTGCGTTTGGTATTTACTATTTTGGGTTGACTATTCTCTATTGGGCGATTTCGTTTCTTGTACTTTTGATCTTTTCCCCAATGATCATGACTCACCATTAATCTTTAATAATTTTTGTGGTGCTTTTCTAGCTGCAAACCAAGGTCATCAATACAATATTATTCTGTACGCACGGGTGTCCGTAAAGAAAGCGGACCCAACTGAATTACTGTAGTATTAAATTATTTTAATAATCAAAATATTTGAATGAAATATGAAAAAACTTTACCTTAAAGGCTTTTTTTGTTCTATCATAAAATATATTTTTCTGGTCTCAACACGAGCATTATAATCACTCACTATGCTCGCATCTCACTACAGTCTACACAACAGCTTTATCGAGTTCGTCTCATACCTGTACCATAAGTTGGTGCACTTTTTTAATATCTCAGGCTTAAATTAGGTAGACTACAAAATATGGGGTATGATACAAGAAAAGGTTTACAAGCGAAAAAACGAGAAATGGAAGTGTAGGCACTTTCGATTAAGTGACGTGAGTATGAAGCGCTTTGCTGGGTGTGTTGAGACTGGAAGAGAATATTTTAAACACAAAATAGAGCAATTCAATGTTAAAAAAATCTTCAAAGTAAAGGGTTTCCATGTATTATTCAAATATTTACATTTTTTTTTTTGTTTTGCCATCTTTAATAATTACTGTATTTTTAAATGGAGTTCTTATTCAATTTATTAATATTAAGCAATTAATTTTATTTTTAATTTAATTTAGTACCCATTTTTTTTTATTTTAATTTTGTCTTGTACTAAAAAAGTAAACAATTTCTAATGGCTTTTTTTCTTCTTCTGTTTTTAGACCAACACATAATTGACCAGTTTGTGGAAGTCTTGTAAGAGCGATATTCAACCCTGGGATTTGCGGACTACTGGCGCTTTCAACGTTAACGAGTCAAAGGTACATGTAGGTCTAACTTAATTTAACGCCTGCTAGTTGCGCTGGGTACTTTCTGCTTTCATAATTATTATAAGGCTTGTTTTACATTTGCGATGTTTAATAATTATAATCTAAGTGGGATGAGGGGTTTTATTTGGCAGGGGAGAATGTGTTTACAGCGAATGTGTTTTATTTGAATGAAGAAGCAAAGCCACACATTACCCGTGGGGACTTTAATCAGTGCCTGCATTTGTTATTTGGTTGGAGGACCAAAGCCACAAGATAGCTGTGGGGACTTTAATCAGTGTCTGCATTTGTTATTTGGATGGAGGACCACAGCCACAAGTTATAATATGGGCACTTGGTGCTGTAGTAAGTTAACAGCAGAAAGGCATCATCATATTTTTCAGAGGTTATTTTTCTAACATAAAAAATAACATAACATTGAGTGAACTTATGAGAGAGCCATCAGAAAGTCTACCTTGTTTTTTTTTTAATCATGCAGCAACCACTTAAATGTGCCGAACCGTTGCCAGAAGTTGCGGATGCCAGTTGGCTTCAGGCGGGCGCCTATACCGCTTAGCTTTCAGAGTGGCTCTGGGGGTTTGCATGATGTGGATTAGGAACATACTGTAAGATAACGAAAATTTGGAGCTAGAAATAATTTAGAATATTATATATATATTTTTTAAAAAAAAATAAGGTATTATTTTTTTGGAAACTTTTTTAAGACTTTCAAAGTTAAAGCTTTAATTTTGTAATCAATTTTGCATGCATGTTTTATGAGAAAGAAAATCAGCTGCGAAGTTCAATTACTGCACTGCATGTTTTTTTTTTTTTTTTACGAAAAAATTGATAAAGCGTAAAATACGTAATATACCGTATACGCTAATTTGAGCCAAAAGTAAATTTGGTTGTATACAGTATCTGCATAATATTATGTAGATACCTACAAGTAATTAAATGCAACGATTATTAAAAGTTGATTGGATTTCTTCTATCTACGGCAACGAATATGCGCCGTTTATATTGAAGCCTTATTAGTTGAATTTCGCATCAAGTACCGCCACCCTAGCAAAAATACTTTACACTACTGTATTTTCAAGGTCTGCACGTTTTATCAATACAAAACAAAACAAAACAAAAAAATTATATGAACAAAATAATTACGGTAAAAGAGAGAAAAAAAAAAGGGGGAAGAATTTTATTTAGGAAGAGTTAGTGTAAATTTGAGGGGTTGGCCTCGGGAATTTTTAATTAAATGACGGTATTTCTGGCTATGCTAAACTCTCGTAATGAAGAGCTACTTATTCATGGTTAATTATTATAGCGATGCACCAGTACTGCTGCACCGTTTACGGAAATGATGATTGTATGACCAAAAATAATTAACTGGCAAATTTTAACACGGTCATCTTTTTTAATTTAAATTAATAGGTTTCAGATCAAAAATTGTAACCGCTCGCTCGGGGAATAACAAAACGATCAATCTTGCAAGACCTTCAACACTTTGCCTCAAATTTCTTCCTTTTTTTTTTATTTATTTCGGTTTAAGTGAAATCTCAATCGATCTATTAACCTTGACCAAAGTTTCATAAAAATTCATTACCGGTATTTTTTTTTTTTAATTTAAAAAAAAGTATCTTGAGTAATAACGTAATATTTTTAAATTGAAGATGTTGATGGTTTTCGTTAATTGATTTAAAAACAATGGTTTGGCATGATTTCCTAAGCGTCAAATCAATAAATAAATTTTAAACAATAATACTCTTCATCGACTTTTACACGTAGATTTCATCTCCCGAGTTACGTCACCGTTGCAAAGACTGTGGAAGAAGAAAAGAAAATTTACATAATATATTTTGGTTATTTGTACACATGCGCCTGCGCATTTTCCAAACATCTGTTGCCGTGGATTATAATAATATATCGCTGGAAATTTTTTCTTTTCTTCTTTAACCAAATAACTTTCAACAAAGTTTGTCAATATTTTATTGAAACGCTGGTGCGCGTACTCGTATGCACACATCGGGTTTAAAAGTTAAAAACAACGGTTGAGCATTAATTTACTTTTTATCTCTCCAACTAATTATTTTTATTTTTTTTATTTGGCAGAGAGAATGGAGACATTAAAACCTAGAGCGCAATTTAATGAGCGACTTTGATGATTGTTAGTTACTACTACACTGAGTATTCTTTTTTTTTTTTTCTTGTTCTCTCTCGTTGTTGTTGTTGATAAGGTTAGGTGTATGTAGGAGCCCATGCAGCTTGTTCGCGGATGAAGTGCCGGGGATTCGTGGAGCGTCGAGCGAATTGGAACGAGCCAATGAGCGCCGGGGTTTGTTATAAGGTTTGTTCTGTGTACAACTCTCTCTCTCTCAGGTCTATCCACCCTGACTCCACTTCAAATCTTCACTCTATACTTATTATTTCTCGGCTGGATTTTCGACTTCTTTCACGTCGCTTTATTCCGATCTCTCTCGACTCCCCAAGATTTGGAAGTAAAAGTAAATGAAAAGAAGCTGGCAAGATTTCTTTTTTTTTCTTCTCACTTTCTCTACTTACTACCATTTTCTCAACTTTATTATCGTTGGATTTTTTTTTTTATCTTTTTCTTTTCGCTTGAATTTGTTTTCCCACTTATCTAACAATTTGTGTTTAGACGTACGAGGATTTTCTTCAAACTTTTTTTTTATCGTAACACACTTTCTCTTTCTGCGATCTGAAGCTACGATACCAATCGGAGATTTTAATTAAGCGGTTAAAATAGACGAGAAAATCGTTACTCTACGACTCGCTAATTACCGGTAAGACAGTTTTTTTTAATTATCTTAAAAAAAAATTTTTCTTCTTAAATATAAAAAATTTAATCGATTAACTAGCAAACTAATTGTTTTTTTTTCCCTTTGTAGATTTGTTGGTATTATTTTTTTATTCGCTTTGGTATTGTCTTAAAGAAAATTCTTGAAGCAACTTGTGGAGTGTGCTTCCTTCTCTTCAGATTACGAGTATTATTTATTTATTTTAAAATATAATTTTAATAGATATTAATTTTTAAAACGTTAAAAGAGTTTTTTTTAAAAAAGTCTTGAAATTTGATGCTAACGTTTTGCCTTTGGGTTTTTTGCATTAAGATTTTAAAGCTTTGTAATTGACGCTGCTGCTGCAGTGTGTAAGAGGTATTATTATACACCAAAAAAGTGAAAGTGAAATTTTATTATTGAAACAGATAATAATGGAACAAATCTATTATTTAATATGTTCGCAGAAGTGTAACGTGAGTAGTTTGTTGTTTCAAATTTTGAGATTTTAAAACAAATTTTTTGAGTAAGAAAAAAAAAAAAAAATGTCGCGGTTAAGTTCTCTTTTTCGACGGTCAATCGATTCCAAGGTGGAAGACACTGACAATTACATAGTGACTTTCTATGGCGAAGATTACTCGGAATTGATTAACGGTTCGATTTGGCCTTCGCAAGCGGTGTGGATAAACATGAGTAACGTATCTATTCTACCGCTGATTGATGTTTTCTCCCTCTACAAAGCAATTCCGATGAGTGTCGTCTATCTCCTCATCTTCGTCACCGGAATGTTCGGTAACGCGTGTACGTGCGTGGTGATTGCCCGAAATAAACACATGCACACGGCCACAAACTTTTATCTCTTCAGCTTGGCTATGTCCGACCTCCTTCTGCTCATTCTCGGCTTACCTCAAGAAATTTACCAGGAATGGAATAAAACTTCCATCATTTTCGGCGAGAGTTTTTGCGTTTTGAGAGGAATGGCGGCCGAAACGTCGACCAACGCCTCCATTCTCACTATAACCGCCTTCACCGTCGAACGATATTTAGCCATCTGTCATCCGTTGAATGCTCACACCATGTCCAAATTGTCCCGCGCTATCAAACTCATCTGGGGTATCTGGCTCACTTCGGCGCTGTTCGCCATACCCACCGCCATACAATTCGGCGTGGTGGAACAATTTTATCGAGGAGGAGAAACCACTTTGCAATGTTTGGTGAAAAACGAACTGGAACACACTTTCGAAGTGTCCACCTTTTTATTTTTTTGTCTGCCCATGGCTATTATAAGCGCCCTTTATATGCTAATCGCGTTCAGATTGCGCCGTTCGAGCTTGAGACATATCGCCGGAAGTAAGAAAACGGAGAACAGCAGTCCCGAGAGCAGGGTGTGCAGAAGTCCTGGCAACTGCCGCACGCAGAACGGTGGAGCCGGATCTAGGAGAGCCGTGATTAAGATGCTGGGTGAGTTTCAAACATTTTCTATCTTAAATCTTTCTTATTTCATTTTACTCTTTCGAAGGGTATAAAATTCCTGAGAGGGTTTGAGAAAAAGCGCGCGCGCCAAACTCATGTTTATTTAATCAACATTATTTAAAATATTAACGAAGGCGATAATTATGGTAAGGGATTTACATTGTGTAGACGTTTACGAGAAATATCAATGAGGATTTATCTTTTCTTGTTTTTCCCCCCCTTCAGCGACACACTTGTAACGCACCGGTGCCGCTACAAACACCGAACGCATTTTCAAAGTTTTAATAACGTTGGGAATTCAGATTAATTATTGTTCTTTGCCTACTAAAACTTTAATTTTACGAAATTCTTATTTATTTTTTTTTAATTAAAATCCCTTATTTTTTTTTAATTAAAAAAAAGAAGTTTTGTCGGAATTTATTTAATTAAAGAAAGGCGAAACAGCTGCACATTTTTATATATCTTTTCTCTACCGGTATGTTTATTATTTATCGTGTTTGGCGGTTTAAAAAATTACAAAATATTATCGGTACCATGATTTGTGTACAAAAAAAGTATGTCATTATTCTAAGATAAACTGTGGGCACTGATAAAGGTTTTAGGGAAGAGACAAACCAGCGTTGTTTTGGAAAAATCGATACATAAAAAAATTGAGCTTTTAGCCTCACGTTTCTACAGGTACGCCCAAAGTGTATTATATCATTTTACTTTCTTCGTGACGATTTTTTTAAAACGCTTTATTTTTGCTTCCAAAATAATTTACTGGGTTAAGTCTTAAAAATTTTGAACACGCAACGTATATGAACTCCGTTAAAACTTTGGCAAACTTAATTTAAATGCGAAATTTGTTATTTTAATTTTTCGAGCAGGGTCACTCGAGTATAGTTTACGATTTCCAATTTATATACACGACAATTCACTTAAGTTTCTTTGAGAGGTAAATAAATGTTAGCTTTCTTTTTTTTTTTAATACAATTTATGAAGAACAGTAAGCGAGATTTGGAGCTTCTTTTTCTTGCCTCGCGGCGATCGATTTGCAGGCTAGAATCACTTCATCATTATTTTATTGTAAAATACCTTTTTTTTTTTTTATTGGTATAGCTTATTTTTAAATTTTCTTCAATTTATAGAACTGTGAAAGAAAAAAAAAACTGGTTTTATATTGCCCGTTTATAAATTTTATGTTTTATTCAAAGTGCATCCACACTTGAACTTGGATATACCGTGGTTAAAGGAAATCCATCAATTGCCCCCAAATGTTTATTTGATATAGCCTATACCCGATCTCTTCGACGGCGTTTTAACCAAGTTCAACTGCATTTTCATAAAAGTTTTAAGAAACAAACTCCAATAAACCAAAAATTCAGATACCGGTATTATACAATTTTTAACATACCGGTTAATCTGGTAACTAAAACTTTCAACTTCTTACGAACACAAGCGTCGATTATAAATTTGATTTTGGGGGTCGTTTTAGGGCGTTTGATTAATTTTCCGTATTTTATTGCCCCCGATGTTTTTGGGTTACAGTATTGGCGATTAAGAAAAACAAGGGTTGCTTTCATAAGGAACATTGCTTTCCGAATGTTTTGTGCGTAGATTTATTGGCGCCGAGATAATTTCTCCTGGGTTGGGCTATTTGTGGAATGTTCTTAGCCGCTACAACTTCCTTTCTGGATTATTTATTTATCGGTTTAAATGCTAGGGTCGGCAACTAACGCGGCGATTTATTGTCGTTGTCGGCAGTAAAACTTTTTTTTTTTTTTTTAAGTGTGTGCTACGTGTTAGCTTTCGTCTTAAAATGGCTACTCATTTAGCCATTTGAGGTTTTGAGATTGCCCCACTCGCCTTTTATTAACTCCATTAGTTGTACACGTATTGGATGGCAACTAATTTCAAAAATTGTTTCTTATATGTTTTATATACGGTATATAATAAGAAATCTCCATTCGCTGCACGTGTCTTAGATTAGAAAGATTTTGGCGGAAATACTTGGAAATTGAGTTGCAATTTTATTTCCGAACTGTATAAGCTGCTCATTTTACGAATACGACTGGCGATACAACATATTGACGTATTGAACGACTTTTTGGGTGGGCGGTTTTCAAAAATAATACTGCATTTAAATATTTATAATACTCTGCTTTTATTTTTATATACTCGTATATATATAAAAAAGTGATGTTATTACGGGCGAAATTAATTTTATAAATTTTTAAATGCGATGCTAGATACTGTACACGTGATGATAGGTACCGGGTAGGTGTAATTTATAGTTCCGTGATTTTACGCTATTATGCACTGAGTGATGTAAAGGAGAGAGTCGTTCAGTCCGCTTTGGTTTTGCTCGAATTTGGAAATTTTCACGGTGAAATGGCAGGTGTCGTTACGTGACAAGCTAAAAATTACAAAAGTTGGTTTTTTCTTTTTGAGTGTTTTTAGGTAGAGAAATATACGGGCGTTTCTATTTAATTAAGTTACGGTATATCAGGGATGTAGTCGTAGAAAGTGAGGAAAAGGTTTGAAACTACTTTCATTGCAAATAAAAAGGCGATTCTGTACTCGTAGTAAAAAAAAAGTACTACATTTTTATAATTTTATTTTAACTTTTTTATGACTGATTTTTTTTTTTGATCAGTTTTTTTCCATTCCAAAAAGTTTTAACTTGATCTAGATTTTTTTTTTCTTATTCTTTTTTTTAATATAACCGAATTCTTGTCTACGTTATTGATTTGTGTCAACAATATAACACAGAAATTGAATTACTCGTAATTTTTTTTAAAGATGGTTCTTCCGCCGCTTTAGATATTCGTCTAGAATTTGGCACTTTTTTTTAATGTTTACTTTAATTTTTTTTTTAAATAAAATTATTTAAATTCGATTTATTTATTAAAATTCTTTAAAAAATGTTTGAAGAAAAAATATAAAAAATGTTTCCTATGCGAAAATTTACGTTTTTTTAAGCTATTTTTATTTGATTTAAATAAATGACACGGAGATATTATTTTAATTAATGCGATGGAACTCGGCTATAACGACATCGCTGGGACCAAGTTTGTGATGCTGTTCACATGTTAACCAAATGTAACCATAATATGTAGAGTATTACGTTTTGTGAAATGAATTTTACTATTGAAGTGTTTATTTATTGAACCGAACCAATATTTTTCTCCGTATTAAAATTTATAATTTTGCGGAGGATATTAAAGATTTTTAATATGAAACAATTTATTACTCGCAAAGTTTTAAGTTACAATTTTTTTATTTTTATTTTTATAAAAAAAAAAAAACATGATTCAAACTTAAGAGATAAGAAACGGTAGTTTAATTTTCTTAATGCTTCATAATTACTACTGTTTTGCGTAGATGTATAGAAGAATAAATTACCTTCTTAGTTTTAATTAAAAATGTTAGCAGTCATTTTCTCTCTCGACGTTGGATACACGGTTTACAGCTTACCTCTAAACGCTTTATTAGACATGTTTTGATTTACATAGCGTTTGCCCTGTGCCTCATCACATCGTAAATTAATAAAAATGAACCCAAACCCTTTATTCTCTTTCCATTTTTATTTTTTCTCATTTGTTTGCTATGGTAACAAACTACGCTATAATCTCAAATCTATTTTCTTTTTCCGTTTTTATTAGATGCCAACAAAAAATATGATCGAACATAAGGGAGAATAATTGTCAAGGGGAGAAAACATTTTTATTTTAAACGGAAGTTGTGCTACTGTTTGTCGTACTATTTTCGAAGTTTGTTCCGTTCAGCTATTGTTTTTTTCTTTCTTTTTGATTTTGTTGTTTTCGATTTTTGAAGATGGGCGTTTGGTTGTTGCGCTGCTGCAGTAAACGAATCACTGGCGCGTTTTATTTGTCAAACGTTTTGGTTGGAGACGTCTGACAAAGTCTTTTATTTTATATGTATATATATATATATTCTTTTTTTTATATAGAGTGCATTACAATACATGCACGATAACATTAGCCTATATGCATTTTCCCTCACAAACTTTATATGTTTTTTCCGTATTGTATACATTTATTGGATTTTTTTCTTCTTTTGAATGATTTGTTGTTCCAACAGCTCACCACCGTGAGTGCAGATAGAGAGGGAATATTTATGATATTTTGTTTTATAAAAAAAAAATATATTGTTCTTAAGGGGGCATTTATTTTTTTAGAGATTTATTTTTTATTCTTTTTAGAATAGGAGAAATAATATTTTTTTTAAATTTAATTTGCCTCCAGATATTATGATTTACGGTTATTATACAATTCGCTCGAGTTGGTCTCTCTCCTATATTTTAATGCGGCGGTAGTTTTATACAACTTAAAACTCGAGTTTACTCGCATGATCGTATTAAGAATCCAACGTAAAATACCAATTTGTTAATGTATCATTTAAGGAAATTAGTTTGATATCCGGCGCTTTTTTCCGATGAAAAAGATTTTGAGATGAAAATTTTTTTTTTTTTTTTTTCATCTTCTTCCTCCATGCGTTTTAAGGGGGATTTTTAAGATTGCGGTGAGTGCAACCGTGTATATAGCGAAGGTTGCGTGTAATTTGGTCGAATGGAATTATGTCTGCAAAATGTGAATGCGTGAGAAATGCGGAGATTGGTTCGGAGAGAGACCGCCAGAATGATGAGGGAAGAGAGAGAGAGCGAGCACAATGTGGGTGGTGAGAGTGGGTCATGACTAAATGCCTTGGGAAATGTGTTCAGATTGTGGTGGATGATAGAGTTGAATTCTCATTTGGGAAATTGGTCTCTAGACAATAAGTGACACCGGAAGAAGAGACAGTCGTGCCATCTAGCAGCTTAGAAATTACGTGATTTGATAGGGGCACAACGAGAAAAAAAAGTAAAAGAAAAAAAAAAGAAATGAAAGCGATTTAGTTTTGGTAGTTTATCTGATTTGCAAAGAATCTCATTTGTTTATCATGCATTTTCTAATCGGTAATGGATATATGTTGTAAGTCGTATTTGTGTTTTTTTTTTTGCTTAAGACTTTTATTCAATTCATCTCTTTAATGGCGGTTTACAAATTACGCGAAGCTATTCGGAACATAAAAGCAGCCGCAGAGAAAGGACACTTACAGGGCGAATATTTTTTAAAGGGAAAATGTCTTTTGAGTATTTTCAAAAGGTAATTTTCTTGAAGAACTTGATGACTATTTTTTTTCTAGATTTTATTTTAATACAGTAATTTTAATTTAAAATTGCCATCAGCTGAAGTAAAAGTTGAGCTTTATTTTGTTTCAAGTTTTCGACCGTCATAATGCAACATTTCAAAGTTGTTGTTTTTTCTCCCCAAGCAAAAACACGTAGAGTTATTAATTCAACGAAATATTATTTTTACGAAACCTGTTTAAATATTAAAGTCAATTTATTTTCTACTTGTTAATTTAAAAGTCTGGAAAAAAAGTAATTTAACGCGTCTTACATTTTTTGTGCTGGAAAAAAAAAAAGAATCTCATTATTTCTCACGCAATCTCAACTCGTTGGCGTGTGCTGGACAACTCATATTCTTGTCACTTAGCATTACTTTAATCATAAAAAAAAAAACAAGTTGACCGTAAATATGTAGTACGGTCCGTGTACTACATTTGTCCATTATTTGTACAGCTGCTTTTATGATAGCAATTTTCTTTGTGTTAAGGCTACATTTTCGTAAATGAAAACACTATTATTTCGAGTGTGTAGTTAGCGATAGCGCCACACTTTTTCTTTTTTATAAATTTTATTTTAAGAAAGCAACGCGGAAAGTATTGGGTGCTTGAGACATCATTAGTGTTGAAAGTTGTATCGAAGAAGATTGGTGTATTGATTGATTGTGCTCGAGATAACCTCGGATTTTGTAAGTCACCGGAAGAAGAATATTTCGAGTTTGAATGGTTTGGTTAAGAGCGATTTATATTATCTCCGGGAGGCAATGCTTAATGAAACTTATTTAAGATTATTGCTATTTTATATACGAGGCTCTCCCCATTGCTTTTTTTTTATTGCCTCGGTTAATGTAAACGTAATTATTGTAATCAAAGTTGTCTTAGTTGCAGGGAACAATGTTTATACTGTACAAAAATATAAAAGATTTTTGCTTTTGTTTATCGGACTTTATAGTAGAAGTTATTAGCGGCTGATAAAATAAATACTGAAGGAATGTCTGAACGGTAAAAGCATGTTGCTACACAACTTATATCGAGTAATTTTTGTTTGATTAATCTTAATAACTTTTTTTTTTTTTGGTGAGTGGGAGTGAGGGAAAGATTGATGACGTGTCTCTCTCACACTGCGATAGTTTTTAGGCAAAATAAATAAAGGCAGATTAATACTGTCAAATACCGTTAGCAATTAATCTGTGGCACCCCCCCCCCCCCTCCCAAAAAAAAAGTCTTAATAGAATTTTAAAACTTTCAGCTACTCTTTTATGCTGAACAGTATTTGGAACGTGGGGGGATTTTTTTTATATTAAAAAAAATCTTTTTGACGTCATGAAAGTCGATAGATAAACATTTATGACGTAAAAATTGTGCATGACGTTATTCCGTTCTGTATAAACGCTTTTCAAAAATCTACTTTTATATTGTCACGTAAATTTTAAACTAATGTATCGTCTCTTACGGTAGGTTTGTTATCTTTGAACTTGCCGTCTAGTTGTTGGCGAGGAAGTCGTAGCAAAACTTGCTTTACCATTCGAAGCCTAAGTAAAATACTGTACAAGATTTTCTGGAAACTCGGTAGTTGCCCCAAAATTAAATTCAGGGCGAGTTGAAGTAGGTTATGGGACTATGGAATCGATAAATTTTACTTACGCGTTCTAATAAAATATACGGCGAGTAAAGATTGCCAAAAAGTAAGAGGAATGGAATGAAATTTTACGCTTCTCTTCCAAATCACTTTTTTGTTACTATTATAGCTTACGTAATTTTGGCCGCCGAAGGTGTTAAAATTTTTCCCTATGTAAGCAAGCCACTTCAGAATAAAAAAAAAAAACGCGATTGGCAATATTCAATGTCAGTGGAAAACGGCGAACTAGCTCGTAGAATCCTCGTAAATCTCGAGAATTCTTTCAACATTTTTACGAATGGCTTTTTTATTATTATTATGGGAAAAGCACGTGTTTACGGTTTGCTGCGTGGTTTTTGTTGACATGCAGTAGTCTATTTATTATAAATACGGTGCTATTTTTTTTTTGTGTTGAAATTAGCTGCTAACTAAATAGGGAATATTTTTGAAGTACATCCAAAATTGCTCATATTTACACGGTAAACGTTTTTATTGACATAAAAACAATTATAATTAATTTAAATATCACTTTTTTATATTAAGGAAAATGAAATCTTAAGTAGCCTATTTTTTGGAATGTTTGGTGACAATGATTTTAATTGTTGCTGTTCGATCCTAAGCAGATAAAATTTACGGGTGTATAGGGACCGCGGGGAATGCATAGAACGTTAATTAAAAGACACGAATGTACGTGTTTTATTTACGGGTTTTCACTTGTGGAAGCAGTTTAACGTAATTAGTTTCTTCGTACACAACCTGTCGACAGGTCTCTGTCTACACCTTTTCATTCCGACTCCATTTTCTTCATCCATTCTTTTTCTTCTTTTTCTTGATCACAAATCTTTTACTAACAACCATGCTTAAATAATTATTACTCTAAAAAAGTGACCCAAGCATACTATACCCTATAGCTCAATCTAGAGAACGAACCTCTTTAACTCGATGCCAATTTAATGTTATTAAAAAAAAAAAGTGTGGTTTTATTGCAAAATTCGAGATTCAATTTTTAAGCTGAAATTTAAAATGATCCGTATCCAATTCTAAGTAAGAGACCCGATTAGCTTCGGTGCACTAGCTAAATCAAGTAACAGGTAAACAACAGACTCAGTTGATTAACGTATTATATAATTTTGTAGATGCAGTGCTGCGTAGATAGCAACAGCATTTGTAAATTGTTCGAAAATAAAAAAAAAGATGAAACAATTTGAAAATGAGAATGCAACCTACGCTAAATTTTTCGCCAATCCTATACGTGTTTTGTGATATAATTTTGTTCATAGTAACAAGAATTATTTAAGGATTAATATGTTTGTTAATGGAAAACATAATTTGATGACTTTATCATCCATAGCAATGATGGTTAAGATTAAGATAAGGCAAGTATTATGCAGCCTCTACTATTATTTAACATATTATACTGTATACCGATATGTATTTGGAAATTAAGTTAGTTGGTAATACTGTATCGGTTTGCAAACCGGAAGTTACAATTAGCTCAATTGACCCAAGGTTGCTTTCATAATCATTTCTATTTGCAAAGTCGTTATTATATCAATAAATAAATAGTTAGTTAAATATGAGAATCAAAATAAGAAAATGGTTGCGAGTGATCTGAAAACCACTGCATCTGTTTTAACGTAGGCAGTTTTTTTTTTTTTTAAAAAATTTAAAAATTTTTAAAATAGATTTGCATCATAAACAACGTACATGTAATTGGAGCTACGCACATGAAGGCTGTTGTTAAATATTATGCTAAGAGTTATTGCGCGTAAAGAGAGAGAGAGAGAGAGAGTATGTTGAACCACCAAAGGCAAAATAATAGAAAATACTGTATATATTGTTTTGTATTTGCTGATTTATACATGAGATTTTATTGCAACCATAATATTCTTAACAGTTTCATTGGTATGGATTCGCCCGGAAACAAAACTGCGCTTATTTGACGTGCTTAATAGTTTTTTTTTTGGTATTTGTTTCCGTCTTATTTCTCTGAAAGCGAAAACCACGAAAAGCCCGTAAACGAATTTCTCATCTTACAAATTTATTTGTTTATTTAACCTTAGACTTTTACTCATTATTTAAATTGAATATTTTTCTTGCGGAGATTGAAAACGTTTATTCAGTATTCTCGTTTATACTTAAGAAAATATAGGACAGGGGGGGGGGGGATATCTTCTCAATTTTTTAATAAATAAGTTTGGTTCTAAGCTTAGGTTTACTTATAAGAAAAATATCGAAATTGAAGAGCTATGATTATTAATAATATTAATTTACTCTAATTGCAAATAAAGGCGTTTGAAATTTGAGAGGAAAACTGATGCTAAATTTATATTCATTAAATTATTTTTTTTTTTATATTAATATAGTTTCAATTAAAATCTTTTTAAAAACATTTTTTTTTTAATGATTTATCGGGTTTTTATTTTTTTAGATAAATATTACTTTCTGTATTTGTTTGCCGAAGTTGGTCAAAATAGGCTTATATATTTTTTAAATAATTAAATCATAAAAATGATTGCGAAAGTTTTGGGCGGATGTTATGTAATACACTGAAGGCCAACAGGAAATGCGGGGATAAAAGAAACATACAGATATTTGATAAGCTAATACGAGAAGGTTTATGCAATGGACTTGCGAGGGATTTTCATTTTAAATTTCGAAATATTGAGCCACAAAATATATATTCATCTATACCGTATACGAGTATTGAATATTAATAAAACTATTGTAGCTTAAATGTTTTTATTGAGTACATTTTCTGTGTATTTCTATTAATAGTTTTCAAAAGCACTTGAGTCACGTGACTGTATTAAATTTGAAGGTTTTTAAAGATGTTTTAACGATGATCATTATTATTAAGAAAGCTATACTTAACATACGTATTTGCATAATGTACCGTTATGTTTATTGACAACAGTGTTTAAAAGGCTCTACAGTTCATCAGTCAATACCGGTAGCGCAAAAAAAAAAAAAAATGATGTACTTCTCAGAAAAGTACAGCACACGCGGAAGAGGCTGGAAAAACACAATTCTTCCAACAACAACCAAAAAAATAAATAAATAAATAAAAAATGCTTCATCCAATATCTTTTTTTTGACAAAATAAAAATGGAAAAAGAGAAAGAAAAAACGCAACCGAAAATAGATAGCGTGTGTAAATACAAAAGGATATGATCTATTTTTTCCGTCTTCTTCTTCTTTGAGCATCGTTCTGGCCGCATGAATTGTGAATGGGGAATATCAAAAACTTTTCGCGCTCTCATATTTATTGATATTCTCTAGCAACCCACCGTGTTTTCTATCATTTTCGTCATAAATAAGTTCACAATCACACTCGAATAGTCTTTTCTTCGTGATCGAGAGGCGAAAATGACAAAATAATAATAATAAGGCGAAAAAATTTATTTAAAAAAAAAGGAAAGAGCAATAGAATCACGAGTAAATAGCATAGTGAATAGCGATTGCGATCTACCAACAAATCCTTCAATTTAAATTGTTTGTTTATTTTAGTAAGTGCCGGTAATGAAAATAAAATAAATTCTACGTTTAAAACCCGTATTAAAAACACGGACATTTTTAAAAAGACATTTGTAACGACTACACTTCAGTATAATGTAAACATCAGATTTTAAAATGACAATTATTTGGTTTTTTCATAGGTTTAATTATATTACATGTACAGTACATTATTTGAAAATGAACTATTTTGGTAAAAATAGCATCATTTTGTGCGAAGTGGAAGTTACTTAAATTATTTGAGGATATTTTTTTAATTAAAATAGTTTTTGAGTAAATTTGAATTGTTTAACATAGAAAACGTGTACTGTATTTCTTTTTAAAAAGAAACATCTCCAAAAAAAAAAAAAGAAAAGAAAAGAAAAACACACAGTTAACAACATTAATTATTCTATTTTACTATTCCAAACAGAACTAGAAGAGTTGGTGGGTGTACAGTAGTTTACTCTTGAAAAAAAGTTACAACTAAATTCCAAACAGTTAGTGGGTTGATATACGTTTTTTGTTTGACTGCGCAAAATTGTTTATTTTTTGGGATATTTCCTTTTCAAAATCACCCAATCAAAATGCGCTTGTAAGACTTTTATTTATTCAATTTGGAAAAAGTAAGGGGAAAAAATTGAATTTTTTTTGTAAACTGAAAAACGAAAATCAATGAAACTTCTTGTATCTACAATTTAAATTTAACGGATATAATAGTAGGCCTAATTTATGCGAAAAATAAGTTTTAAGGTGAAGTTTTCTTCCTATCTTTTCCGCAGAAGTTTGCTTATTAATTATTGAGGTTTGAAGGGGGGGGGGGGGGGGTCGCCGCCTATCCCCGTACCTTATCTCAGAATATGGAATAAATTAAACTTTTAACTAACCAGTTTCATCGAATGTAAAATATTTCAAAAGTTTGGTGGAAACAAGGTTTTATTTTTTTACAAGCCAAAACTGGGGTATTTTGAGCGGCACTTTGTATTATTCTATGTTGATCTCCTCTGGCAGAATAGAAAGCGACCCCTGGATTCAGCTTACCTGCTTTCCACAAAATTGGCTGGAACACAGTTGGTGTTCTAATTGAATGGTTTGCGTTTATATTTCTGTTACCAAGTGTGTTTGTTTGCTGGTTTGAGTGGGATTTTCCGTTTCTGAGTTTGCATTTCACTTGCTATAACCCATTATACGAGAGTTATATCAAATAATAATTTAAGGCAGTTAAAAAATTCAAATGTAATAGCAAGTTGACATTATGAAAGTTGGCTCGTTTTTATCTTAATTAAAAAAACCAATTATTTTTCGTTTGTTGAAGCGGGTTAATGATTAATTAACCGAAAGCTTGTAGAAATCCTTACAGAATTTTTCTTATTATAATATTTTAAAAGAATTGGTATCGTAAATTATGGACGAATTATTTAGTTGATTAGTGCGATTTATGACAGAAACTTTGAAAGTACGGGAAATTACATTTTTTAATCCTGTACAAACGAAAATTAAAATCATATTTTATAGAAGAAATAATTAAAAAGATTTTTCTGAAAAGCGGTTAATATTTCACTTGGTAAATAAATCGATGGAAACATGTGGTTAAATATTGAATTGTTATCACTATATTCTTGACAATTTTATAATACGAGTAGTAAATTGGAAAGCATTAAATATTTATATTTGGTATTTGATAATAACACTTCAAAAACTCTCAAATTAGCTTCGCTCATTAATTTTTATGAAAGTTTTGGACGTATCGAGGCGGCGGGGGAAACTCCATCGGGCGTAAAACGAGGGTGAAAGTGTGTGTTTTGATTGGCTTTTATTGTTTGAATTGTGTTTAATTATTGACGGTTGCCAAGCAGTTGACATTCTCAGTTGACTAACCCGATTGCCTTTACACAATTCAAAGTCCACTTTGTGCCCTTTTATTTACTTCCCCCAACTTGTAAATAAATAAACGGCATTGTCAATTAATTCCTCACACGTTCGCGACTTCTTGCGGCATCTCTGGACCCTAATTGAATCACCAGCGACAACAATAACAACAACCTTGTAAATAATTTGGCGCGGAAACAAATTTATTATGCTAATCTAATTTTTGTTTTTAAGCGCTTGCGTAAGTTCCCCCCTTAATAATAACTCTCGGGCCTCTCTTTCTCCACCGGCTTAATTAATTTATATAAAAAATAAATGAAACGATCATTTTAATAATTAATTTTTTTTTTTACTGAAACACTATGTGTGAAAGCTATGATTCTCAACCCTTACGGCCGCGAAGGCTTTTTCGTGGCTCAAAAACTAGCTAAAATCGATACAAAATGTTTTACTGTAAATACTTTCTACCGTACACATATTTTGCATATTTACATTGTACATAATAGTAAAAAGAATTAAACAATGAGAAAATAATAGATTTTAATTACTGTTTATTCATCGTTAATCAAGGCGACATCGAATGACTATTATAATGATACTAATTAACTAATCAAACAAATGCACTAAGCTCCAAATCAAACAAACATTAAAAAAAAAAAACTACCTTAAATTGAGGAAAACAAAAAATTCCAGGGTTGACAATTATTTAACAATCAGATTTACGGTCTTTACCGACATTGCGCAGCATTTTTCTTAAAGCCCGTAAGACATGACGTTAAAATAAATATGTGACGTCATTTTGACATCATTGTTAACTTTTTTGAAGCTAAAGTAAAAGGTGTAAAAAATGTTTTAGCACATTTCCTTTTTGTATTGTTATTGTTGATAACTAGTTGTTCGAGTTGAACGTTTTTATTACGCGTCGTTTGGGCTTCAAAAAGGTATTTTAAGGGACTGAAAAAAGGATGCTACGCCAACTCTTCAACAGGTTTTTGAGCTAGTCTGGTTGAATTTACGATTTAAAATTCTTCTAAAACAGCGATGAAGTTTTTTTTTTAGCTTTTAAAATAAGATTTTGTACTCGTAATTTAATTTTAAAGTTGAGGTGAGGAAAAAAAATAGGAGGAAAGTGCTCTCAGTAATTGACTATTACAGTGTATTATTTTGACGTCAACAAATAGCTTTAATAATAAATCTTCAAATTACACACTGTAACTAATAATAATTTATTATTATTGCGTACAACTCATCAACATTAATTTTGTTTGATGGTACCGCCGATGAAAGGTTATTATACATGTATTGAGTTTTTAAAAAATGTTACCGAATGTCATTGTTAATGGATTCTACATAACTGATAATTAAGGCCGCTAGTGGTTTTGTGTTATTTTGCAATAGATATTCTTTTAAGAAGCATCCTGCACTTTTCCTCCATCCGATAAGATAAAAGAGTACGCGCGTACGACTAAGAAAACGGTTGCATTTCAAGATAGAAATACGAAGGGAAAAAAGAAGAATGTAATTCGAAATGAAGCACGTGTTTTGTGAAAAATAAAGTGGTTGAAAATATTAAAAGGGGGCCGAACTTTGTTACGCGTCACACTTGTTATTCCGAACGGAAATGAAGCGACTTAAGTTTTTCTCAGCAAGCCACGATGCCGTAACTAGGTATTTTTGCGCTCGAGGCGAAAACTCTTAAATTGCGCTCGTTACCCTGAAAATTATTGCGCTTTTTTGTACTTTAACCTTAAAAAGAAAAGATGCACTCAAAAGAAAGACCAAAAAAAAAAAAAGCGTCAACACATTTTCCTGCGCCTCCGAGCAAATGCCTCACTGTACGAGTATATTGTTACGGAAGCAATCGGAAATATCACCACTATCTATTATTATTAAAAACTGATTATCTATAGATGGATTTCTTTTATTACTTTTTTTTAATTAATTTGCGCTCTCAGGTATTTACTGACTGTATATAAGAGTTTTATCAACCGTATCTCGCATCTGCTAAAAGCTGTAAGCAATATATAGCTTATTTATCATTTCGATAACTGTAGCCCTACTTTAATTTGATGAAATTATTTTTTTGTTGTTGTCCAAAATGATGCGAGTTGTTTGCAATATATCAAGAAATATTTAATTTTTGAAACACTGTTTGGAATTGTGTTTGCATTATAATAAATGCAATTGAAGAGTTGGCTGCAATAAGCAATTTTTGCTAATTTGTGGAACCTAAAAAAAAAAACCCGTTTTCAGAACTCGTTTTTTTAATTTAAGCTAATGCAGTACGTGTATGTTTTTACACACTTTTATTAAAATTGTAGTGTAGGCCTATTACACGTGAACGAGTGCAATTTGCATGTAAAAATGTCGTTTGTATAAATTGGTTTAAAATTTGGAGCTCTTAAATATGGTTAAAAATGCTCTTTTAAGGGATTAATAAATGAAGCAAATACAAAATTATGGTGCAAATGGTTTGCTAATGTAACTCAAAACAGAAGTGCAAAAACTACTGTAAATTGAATTTAAGCTCAAATGTACAGTATACTACTAGTTTTAAGAAGCGTTTCTTGTACATCGCATCTTTCAACGCACTATTTGTGGAGAATAAGGTAGACTTTTATTTTAATGGTTTTTTCTGTCGATATCAATCATACATTATTTTGATAAGATTCAATTAAAATAAATTCCCCTCTTCTCTTTTTTAAATGAAGTTTTTTTTTGCAAATTTAATTTCGATGAAACCGAAAACGATCGATTTCTAGTATTGAGCGAGCAAGAGTACCGTATATGACCAACTGTTGTTTATGTTTCACGGTGTTTACGCTTTGTTTTCAAGCAAAATAATGCGTTTGATGCTTAGAGCATATAAAAGGCTGCTGTTGGTGTTTATTACTTGTAAAACTTGTTAAAATCTTTTTTTTAATAACTGACGATTGCTTCATCTTGCTGAAATAAATTAAAAAAATAAGTTATACGGTATATATATAAATAAGTTTTTAATGCGAAACATGTTATGAATAAAAATAAAACTACTGTAGTCTAATAGAAATAGCAGTAGGCGTTATATATATTTTTTTAGCAAGCATAAGGTGACGGGAGAAAAATGGTTACTGCCACCAATTTGTTTTTAAAAGCGCAAATAGTTAGGCTGCACACGTCTGTTTGCAAAAGATAAGTTTTATTTTGGTAAATACGAGCGGTAAAATTGTTAACGGAATGAAATGGACTTAAAGAAAAGAGCGTTTCAAGGATTTCGCTTTTCTTCTTAATTTGAATACATGATTGTGCAGTAAATGTACATGTACATGCATTGTACAGTACTTCACTTGATTGCCTTATTCGCATTCAATTTGTGCATTCTATTTCCCCACGCAAGATCGAAGGTCCTCCATTTCTATGCAGAATGCCGCGCATTTCATTTGTTTTTCTATTTATTTCGTTGTAAGTCTTAATTAATATGGCTTTTTTTTTATTAATAATAATAATGATTCTCCGAGTTACGTGACATGCAGTCCCACCACGTGATATTTCCTTTCCATTAGCTCGAGGGTCACTCGCAAAGAAAAGAACGATTGCATTGTAGGCCTCCCACCATCATCATTTCATGCTCAGTCAACTTCCGGTCATGCGAGCTCGGGCTCAGTCGCATTTCATGGCCTTGTTGTTTTTGTTTCAATTTTTATTTGGCTTTTAAAAGTGAATGAAAAAAAAAAACCGGTTCAATTGCCACCAGTGCAATCACTCAACGACTGCATCAACATGTTGTTTCAATTTGGATATTATAGTCACTTAGAAAATGAAAGTTTAATTTCGCTTTTCATGAATTTCGAACATTAAGTTCTCATTGATTTTTACTTGTGGGAAGCATTTTTTTTTTTTGTAAAGGGCTGTGACTGTTTGTTTTTTTTTGAGTTTATTATTACTTTGAAACTGAGCTCCGCCAAAATAATTTCTTTCAATTGAGGGGAAAAAATGGAAGCTTAATGAGTTTAATGCCCAAAATGTTGAAGCAGTTGTTGATGTGGACACTCGCTTTAAAAGCTTAAATTTAAAGAATTTAATAAATACGAGTACTGCATTGAAATTTAAAAATCTATTTATTTTCCCTTTTTCAGAATAAATAAAATTTTACGATTTGAATTCAATTCTATTATTATATAATATTATGATTTCTACATGAAAAATTAGTTTTTATTCTAAATCTATTTATATTGGAAGTATTTGTACCGAAAATTAATGTGAATGACTGATGATGCTGTTTTCTGGTTGAAGGTGGGTTTCAATCGCGGGTACATTGTACGCCGATGAATAAATGCTGCGAGAGTAAAATCACGTTGAACAGTGCTAACTTGAGATGATAATAAAAGAGTTTTTCGGCGGGTCACATTAGCTCGTTTCCAACGAATCACGCGCGAGCGCAAGTTGTGTTCCTCACGCTTCAATTGACTAATAAACAACAACCACCCATCTCATTTAATATTCTCAACCCTTTCATTTGTTTTGTTTATTTTTCTCGGGATATATATTTGAAAAGCAACGAAACGAAACCTTAGACAAATCTATTTCGTTTTCCCTTCTCCTCCAAGTTTTGTTCTTTTAATGTATTGAAAATGTTGTTTACGCTTTGGATACACTTTTATCAGGCGTCATAAGCGATAGAAATTTCAACTCTTTCTCGCTCTACTTTCAAGCTGGAGGGTGGTAAAGATAATGTTTAATTCATTTAATCAATCGGTAAAGTGCTAACGCGAAATGTATCCTTCAACCCCCTCCTTCTTTTTCTTAGGCGTAATTAATTTATTGTCGGTCAGTTAGAGCTTTCAACGATTGGATAATGCGTGCTTCATTGTGATAAAGAAAGCTGTAGCCTACATTTACATTTTTTGTAAGCTTAAATGCAGATAATAATTATTATTAAAGAAAATTGATCTTGTTTGTTTTTCTTTCCGTCTACTGCAAAATTAATTCTTGGAGTTACTGGGTTATCACTTTGAAAATAGCGTGAAAATGACGTGGCGACTTGTAAAACGAAAGTGTTCTCTCTCTTCAACGTCACTCACTCAGTCTCTCGCTCTCATTTCAATTGGCGATCAAAATAACAATAATGAGGATGAGTAGCGAAGTGGAACGAAGCAGCTTCCAATTAGGCGCAAATCTATTCGTTTCGATGAAAGCTTTTTTTTTCTTCGTATTCTTTTTCGTTATCTAATGTAGTGACGAGACTGAAGAGATTAAGAGGCATAGTAATGTCAAATTTTAGACCTAGACAACATCAATCAACTCAACGCTTCTTCGTAACAAAAAAAAAAATGCACTGAGTTAACCGAATGTCTCTCGTAATACTTCGTTGCCACCGGGATCTCTCTACATCAAAGTTTAATCTCGGATTTTTAAGTTTTGGTAGCTACAAAAGTGAGGTTATTCACCGAGTCAGGCGTGAGGTTACATTTCTACGAGCAGGATTTAGTTTAAACGACTTTTGGAACAAGGAGAAAGCTTAATACATGCATTGTGTGCGCATTTTTACTGCGGTTTAAGGCGCGCCAACAATAAAATCTTTCGCTCTTTAAATCTTTTTTTTTAAGTAGTAGTGACAATAGCCATTTCTAAAACGATATGAATACTTTCATGAGCAGAATACGTTAAGCGAGATCTGTCGCCCACAAAGCAGTATTAGCCTTGTACAGGGAAACATTAACAAGCACAAGTTATAATATTAAAGTAGCAAATTTTTATTGTTTAAATACATTTTTCACATCATTTTCTCAACGTTGTCCATGGTAGCAAATGACGAAATTTAAAGTTTTTGAGATAAGAAAGCCTTTTGCAGGGTACCAAAAGTTTACTACTCTCCAAATCTTAGTTTTGGGACTGAAAATTTATTAAAAGTGGCTATTTCAGCACCGTTGGTCAACATTCAAAAGCCGTGACCGACTAAATGAACATATACTCGTAGTTCTATTTTGTGTAATACGGTAGATTATTGCTCGTTCGTGGTTATGTTTTTAACGAATTTGATGGCTTGGTTGAGAAGGGGTGTTAAATGGCGATTGGTGCAATTTGATTGACCGAATGAATTGAAGTTTAGAGTTCTTTTTTTTTTTCTTTCATTATTTTATTTATTTACTACTTTCGATTGAATCCCCAACTTTTTTTTCCTTCTCCGCGCTCTTTTCTTCTCCGTTGACGTGTGCGAGTTGATTGTACTTGTATCGCGCTTCTTGAAAAGTGAAAATTCTTTTTAAAGGAAATTATACTTATGCAATTGTCCTCGCAGTACATTCACTTCTATTGCCATTACTCAAGATTTTTCATCACCATCGTTCGATTTTTCTTCTTTCTTTACAGTCTTGAAAGTGAAAAGGAAATTGGGAGTGAAGGAAAAAAGGAAATTTAATCTATCTTTTTTGATTGCACTTCATATATAAATAAAATAAAAAAAATTTACTATAAAAGATGGGTAAAATAATTTTTTTTTATGAATTTAATATTACGGTACTTTTATGTCATTCGAAGCGTTAATTGAATTTTAACAATTTAACAGTGTCCTTTCAATCGTATCTGTTGTTTGTTTTTTTGTATATGTGCCTACATACAGATATGCCATTGAAATAAATAAAGTCCGCAGATTATAAGATGGAGCGTTCTGAGTGGCTCTGTTTATTCTTAAAAATAAGATTGAATTTTGTTTAAAAAGTTGCGTGGGTAGACTTAGTTTTCTTAACTACAAACTTTTATCTTTAATAACATCATCCAGATCATTTTGATTTGCTATTAAACTTGACATTAAAACTATCGAATTGCAATTTTTTTTTTAAAAAAAAAAAAAAGTTCAGTATTACTTTAAATGTCGGTGTTTACATTTACACTTTAAAGCACTGTTGCCTTGGAAACAGGTGTTTCAAGTTGTAATTTGAAGAAAGAACTATTTGTAGCGAGCCTTGTTCAGCACATGTAGTTAATTTGAAGAGAAAAACTTTCTTGAGTCCTAGGGCACTGCTAGTCAAAGAGTTGAAGATAGACGTTGCCTGGTTACGTCTCGGTCTATTACCACTTCCTGTCAATTGTGAGCTAATAAGGACATTGTCATTTGAGTCACCTTAAGAAATTAAATTTCTCCAATTTCACGTGCTGCAGTTTTGAAATGACGACCAAATGCTGCGCAGTGCGCGTGCGACGGGAGATGGAGTGATTTAGATTGCAGGCGCGGAAGTGGAGGGGAGGGGGGGGGGGGGGAAGGTTTTCTCCTATGGTAGGGTTGTAAAAGTCTTGATTTGTCGTCGTGAGGTCTGGAGTTGAGCCAAACGACGCCAATTAATTGCGTGCCAATGTCCATTCCCCCGTCTTTAAACAGCAATTGGCGGAGATTTTAATTGTTGCTGGATGCCAAGCTGGACACACCCGCTCGCTGTTCAGCAAATCGCTCCATAAACATTATTAAACCTCGCGTCCACACTCGTATCGATGACATCACGCTACCAAATTGATGGTTGGCGTTTAAGACCCGCTCCCTTTTTTTTTTTTTTTGGTTTTTGTTTTTGCTCGGATATTTAATGGCGGATCAATTTGCTAAATGGCTCCATTATTCTAATGTTTTTTGCTTCTGGACCCGGTCTCGTAATTTGGAAGAAGGAGAGTGTGAAGGGAACAGTTGGAGCGTCTCAGTTCCGGTTCATATACAGTATATTCCTTCCCAATTCGAAGTCTAATTTTCTCTGAACTTATAATATTACACGAAGGGCGATTAACTTTTGGGTATAGAAATGAAAACTCGCATTATAATTCTGTTTTTTTTTTTTGTTTTTTTTTGAAATTGGAAAAGAAAATTTTGTAGAGAGAAAGTGAGTTATTTTATAATTTAACATAATTTTTAGTTAAAAAATAAAATTTACTGCAATTTTAATGCAAAATTACTGAAATGCGCTAGAAATAGGCTGTGCAGTAGTCTATTTGTTTTTAACTACTTATTTCACAAATAACTCAAGAATTAATTTTGTTACAATTTTGGAAATGTAAATAAAAATAATGCTTTACATCATTTTTATTTTGTTTATATTTACACCGGACGATAATAATATGAAAATAAAAACCAGTCCACGCATCTAAAATGAGTGCATAGGCAATTAGAGCTTCTGATGACCATTTCTTATCCACCGGAAGAACTAATTTCATATCTCGTTTGATAATGATCTCATCCCGTTGCAGAATTGCTTACGAGACGTGGTGCAGAACGAGTTTGATAGGCCTCACTTTTATGCATCTGCCTAGGATACGAGACTAGTGTTTTCCATCCTCGTATAAGAAACACAATTACTGTATTCCTATTTTTATCTTTTGGTCGTCATTATTTTTGTTCTTATAATTATTATTATATATAGAAGGCGGAGAAATCTGAATATGAACAGTTAAATGAATTAATGTACCGAAGAAGAGAAACAGAAATTACAGAGTAAGAAATATGCGTTAAGTCATTGCAAATACATGTACTGTACATGTATTTGGAATGTTAAGAGTAATGGTTGTAGATAACGATAAATAATTGCTCGGTCGATACGTAAAACAAGAATGACTTGCTACCAACAGAGTCTCGACCAACATACAACTTCATAATAATATTGGTTGTACAAAAGGCGTGTAAATACAGGGTGTTAAAAGCGGATTTATTTCATTCAGTAATATACTTTGAAGAGGGCTAGCATTGATTGGAATTTTCGAAACTTTAAATACAATGTTTTATTTCCTGACGCGGTTGTTTAAAATTTCAAAATGTTTTATTTGGTTTTCTTGAGAAAAATTATATTTTACTACTCCGTTCGAAATGTGAGTACAGTACGTCATAGCAGCTACTGTAGATCAGTAGATCAAAATTGAGAAGCGGTAATTATATTCCGCATACAGTATTTTATTTTTTTTTATTTCGGGAGTACGGTAAGGCGCGCGTGCCAAAGGCTCGCACGTGTATCGGTGTCAAAGAGATAAACTAGTTTTTGATTGACGTTTATTTCTCTCTAGCATATTCCCCGAACGTCACGTTAGTTGTTTATAATAAAAAATGAGATTTTTTTTTTCTTCTTCTTCTGCGAGACTGCAAAATCCTTTAATACGGCAGCCGCGGTTCTTATAATATTTTCCCTTCTTTTTCTTCTCCTTCCTCGTGCTTTTGAACCGTGTTTTTACTTTGTGTGACGACAAACATCGAACTTTTGTATTCACCGGAGACGCAACATCTTTCTTCCCATCTTTTAACAAGTGATTTTTCTTTTATTTATTTATTTACTTATTTTCTTCTTTTTTTTTTTATACAGTATTTATATATATATATTTTAAGATAAAGGTGTGAAAATTTCAACCTAAAAAAATAATAGCGTATTTTCCATATTTTATAAAGGGAAAGAGTGCATTTTGAGCGCGTGTGAGGCGTTAAAACAATGCTTATTACGACGCCGGGGGGAGAGGGGGGAGGCACGATTAATAAAATGTGACGGTAGTAAGATGGCAATTAAGCTGTCAATTTTTATCTGCATTTATTAATACGTTTTTTAGCATTTATTTTAATCGCTTTATATTTTTAGATAAAAAATGCTGGGTTAATTTTTTTGTTAAAAAAAAAAAGATAAAAGTAAGATGAAGTCTAACACGAAACGCGTGGATAGAAAGACAATGTAAATTTTAAGTAAAAGCACGCACTCGTTGATTTTCGAAAGGGCTTTTGTTTGGGGCCCGAAACTTTACAGCTATCCAGATTTTAATGTTGAGGGCTTGGGGGGGGGGGGGGTTTGTTGCTTCAATCCAAAATCTACTTGGAAGGTGGCTACAGTATTTGGGTATCGCTATTCAGCTTTCAAACGCTGATGGTTCCACTTCTGGAGTTCCAGAACTGTTATTAAGAGTAGGGGGAGGGCCTTATTTTAAAGTGCTAGCGTTGACAAATTAACTAGGTAATAAATGCAAAGTTTTATTAAAACCAATCTCATTATTTTTTCGCTACACCTTGTGCATTGATCTACATTGCCGTAAACAGCTTAATGAATTATTGTAATTAAATGCAGCTTTTTTTTTCAAATTCATGGCAACGTTGTAGACAAAGTAATAAATAAAAATAGAGTCAAGATTTATGTATCAATAATAATTAACTAAGTACATGTACTTGACTTTGTTTGCATCGCTTAAAAACATAATGATTGTCCAATAAAAGTGTCTAATTAAATGTTCGCTATTTATCATATGATTTAAAACCTAATTTCATTAAATGTATGTCACGTTTTTTCTTCTTTCTTTTCTTCAAATGAAATAAAGAAGACTAAAAAAAAAGAGTCACTCGAAATGAATGCTATTATTCTTTTTTTCTTTCTTTCCAAACAATGCGAGTGTATAGTTTCGATTTAAATACGCTTTCCGTTACTTTTTACCAATCGCACCTCCATACTCTTTTTTTGTTTGTTTGTTTGTATAAGCTCATTAAGATTCGAATACAATTTTGCTATATACAGTACATTTATTTATTTTTTATATTAGTCCGTCTATTATTATATTTCAATATTATTTTTTTCTTTCTTCTTCTTTATTGAAATCGTCTGCTTTTTCTTTTCTTCTTCGGCTTCATTTACCACCTTCCCTACCCCTCCCCCCACTCTCTCATTTACCGTCTGCTATTCTTCTTCCAATGCTTATAATGTACGGTAACACCCTCCCAACCCTATGTCTTCTATCCCTCCTCTCATCTTTTTCCTTCGCATAAACAGCAATTGAGAATGTGAAACGAGATATGAGAAGTGGCATTGTGCCCGAATGCAAATTTTCGAAATTACATCTTGGTAAACAACAAAGGAAATGAAATTCAAAAGGTTTTCGAAGGACTTGGGGGTGTATATATGGGGGAGGAGGAGCACCGTGAAGATCATGTGCGTGCAGTGAGTGTGGGAGGGAGGATGCTGCGGATGGGATAGAGCTACTACTTGGGTGGATAATAAATAATCGAATGAAGAGTTTTGTTATATCATTTTTTTTTTATTTCTTAGTATTTTGCATCTAAATCTTAGTGTACTGTATTAGAATGCACCTTAGTGGTGAAGTGGGTTTACAAGTTAAGTACTTTCATTATACTGGTACCGGTAGTAAAAAAAAAAAAAAATCTCCGCTTATTAAAACGAACTGTGTGGTGAGCGAAAAAAAAAATTGATTTGATGTATTGGAAATCTATTATGATAAAAAAGAAGAAAAAATTAAAAGTGTATAGCAAATTTGATAAGCCTTATGTATCAAAATAAATATCAATAAATGATTAGTTTTATTTTTTTGTGGAAGAGTTTAAAAAAAAGTGATGAATCAATGTTTTTTCGGCTTTTGCAATCTATAGGTTTATTTCTCTTTCTTTCGAATGTTGTCCATTTTTCATGTTTACATCTGTAGTTCGTTTTTTTTATTTTTTATTTACAATATGAGCCGATCACAATACATTTTTCTTGCTTCAGCTGGGTGTGTAAATCCTGTTGATTGATGTGCGTGGGAGAGATTCGCGCGGATTCTCATTCTATCCTCTCACGTCAGTCTTTGCTTTGTACTTTGGGGAAAATGACTTCATCTAGATAGAATTTTGTTTGATTACATTTGCACACGTAATAAAATGAAGAGGGACAATAAAACATAATCGATACGGGTTTTTTTTTTTTTTTTTTTTTTAAAAAATACTTTTTAATTAATTTTTTGACATTTAAGTTAATTACAAATAAAAAAAATTTTTTGAAGGTTGTTTGAAAGTCATTTTCAATTATTTTTATTTATAGAAATAATGAAATTGATTTTTCTAAGAACTATTTCTTTTTTTTTTTTTTGAACTAAAATTTCATTTGCGGGTTATTCATTATGTTGGCGAAGTTCACCTACGTCATTGGGATTAAACCAACGCAGTTTCTTTCATTGATCACGCGCGTTTCTAACTCGTCCTTTTCTTAATTAATTAATTTTTTTTTTTCCTCTTTGTCTTCCAATTAATGGAAAGGGGTTTTGGATGGAACTATTTTTAGAGTTACGAAAATCGTTAAAAGTTATTTTTGTCCGGAAATAGAAGATAGGGTTTTTAATAAAATACTCATCTTATTTTATAATATTATGATGAAAACGTCAGTTCTTAATAGAATTCGCGAGTTTTAATCCTTTGGTCAGTACAAGGTCGAGGTCAACGAGTTAACGCACTTGTGAGGTTTGATTAAAAACTTTTGCCTAATCGCCTTACATTTTTACCTCGAGCAGTACTTAACCATCTAACAGCAGGAACTGTGTAAATTATGGCAGCTAATCCAAAGCTCTCTTCCTTTTAGAAATTGAAGGGCTTACATCAAAAACAGGATCTCTCCTTTTTTTTGAGTTAAAGGGTTTTATCTTTAATAATAAAATATTACCGCTACCGTATAGAATGCCGCTGCTATGTTTTTGAAGTTACGTGGGCTTTAATTTTGCTGTTCTACTGTATTTTGATTTACGAGTATATTAGTAAACCATCATGCGCAATAATTAAGATAATGCTGAATTTACTTTCCCCTCAACATTTTTAATTTTTAAAATCTTTCCAAACAAGGGAAAAGTTAGGCCAAATGACGCAATGTATTGTAACCAATTTCTACACAATTTTTGTCTGCTATAAAAATAAAAACCAATCCAGCGAGTTTAAAAATTATTCAAAAGTTGCGCCATTCTGCAACGCAGAAACGCAGAAAGTACTGGCAATAAAAGTTTTATTTCTTGGTTAAATAAATAAAAATAAATACCGGTAATAAAAAAAAGTGTTTTTTTTTTTTGATTAAAATTTCTGTAAGGCTATAAAACAAAATTGTTTTTAATCTTTATGTTAGAAAGTTTATTTGATTAAAGTCGCAATACTACAAATATTTAATACACTGAAATGACACCGTATTAGGGATAGAGCCTACAAGATGTTGGGGCTGTGTTAGTGGAAGTTTTGTCCATTTTGTGAGCGAAGGCATAATCTTAACTGTGTTTGCATGAATAGATGGTGGATGGGGAAGCTGCATGTTCACAGCTCATCCCAAAGAGCTAGTGACTGAGCTCAGTCAACAACTTCTCAAATGAATGTGATGTCTAAATGTTAATTTGAGGGTAGAATTTATGGTTATTTGCATTGAAAAGTATTCCTTTAAGCGCTTTTAAATGAGTAAAAAGAATGTTAAAATGATGAAATTTGATCATTACCGTATTTCGATATTATGAAAACTTTTATTCACCGCTTTTTGTTCTTTTTCGATTCTGAAATTAATTCCATCGAATAAAATGACACAACTTTCGTTTTCACATTTTTGTTTGCCATACAATTGCCTTTTATGCAGCCAAGCAACTCGCCTTGACGTCTGCACACTACAGTATTTGGAAAATCCGAGCGAGTTCGAGAGCTACTTGACCCGTTCAACCACGCTTTTGTCAAACTCTTATCTAATGTTTAAGCTTACACAGCCGCGGTCAGCCACCGGATAATTTGGAAACGGAAATGCTTGAGTGGTGGTACCAGATTAAAGCCACCGTAAATTCAATAAAGACGCATTAATTTTTTTTTTTTTTTTTAAAAAATATACTTTAAACGTTAAAATAGTTTAATTTTACAACACAATATGTTATTGTATGCTGCATTGGGCTATACTATTATAAAATAACCCATCTGAACTCGGGTCTTACCAGCACAAAATAAACAGCTGTGGGATAGCTGTTAAGTGATTATTGAACGTTATAGCGAACTTAACTCAATGGTGCACCGTACGTGTAATGAGAAAATAACAAGTACAGGGTAAGCCAGCACAATTTCATTACTTTGAAATCTTTTGCTATTATTTTTGGTTATTTTGTTGGGTGGGTGAACCGCGTAAGTGAAGTAGCAGTTTTTGTAATTTGTAGACTGTCGCATCGCAGTTGGTTTATTGAGAGTGTGTATACACTTAGGTTGCGGTGTGTATATATTATATGGGCCCAATTGTATAGGAGTAGGTGGTAAAAGTAAAGGTTTGGGGGGTGGGATTGTTGGCGTCGTAATTTTGATAAAACGTTGCGTGTGATGCAGTGCGCACCAGACTATTCATCTCTTAAATAAAGTTGTCGTTCCTAACGATAACTGCTTTCCGTTGCGGATACATCTCCCAACTACTATTACTGCGTGCGAGTGACCTTGTTTATGGACATTTATTTTTGCTTCTAAAAGTTGTAGGCCTTGTCATCGAGTAGCGTTAGATGGATAGGGATGTGAAAAGCATCTCCCGTCGTCTGCTTTACGTCGTCATTGTCATAGCTGTCACATCTATCCTAACACATTTATTACATCGATTAATTTCTCCATCGATGCTATATATACTTTTTTTTTAATAATATATTGGGTCTTTGTTGCTTAAAGAAATTGCGGAGGCGAGACCAAAGGGATAAAAAAAAAAATAAACGACGAAATAGGCTGCTTTATGTGCGGTGTTAAACAATGGCGCTTGCTGAATTATTTAAGGAACAGATGTTGGTCGTAATTCAACCGAAAGATGCTTTTTATCACGGAATATTGATTGGGCCGTCACACGTGTGAAATACATGCAGTGGGTGGTGGAATACCGCAGCTAACTACATGCAATTATTACGCATGAAAATAAAATATTGTAATTTGTTGTTATTGGATTTCTCTTAATTTGTAGATTAACTAACTTAATTTTGAGCTGTTTTTTTAGACAGTTTTGGTGGCAGCGAAAGTGTTTTTCTTTTAGAAAGAAATGAAATTAGGGTTATTTTCTATAAAATTTAATTCTTTTTCAAGTGCGAGATCAAAAGTTCCACTGTCTGAATTGGTTTTATGTTATCATTTTTTTTTTTTAATATAAATTAAATTCAGTTATACACGGTGGTTCAATAAAAAGTGATCCAAATTTTTATTTCATAATTATTATACTGTATTTGATAAATTAATCATACTGCAATTATTTCGATATTTAGAGAAGCGACCACGTAATAATTCCAATATACAGCACTTTAAATTTAAAACGGGAAGTCATTAAAATGAAATTTTTTAAAGAAATATTACTGTACCAGAATAAGGTTTTTGAACGATTTACAAGATGGTTTAATTAAAACCAAACCGAACTTTTAACTAGGCTACCAATTTTTAATTTTATAAGCAAAATATTAAAACTCGAATTAAGTTTATATTTTACTAATAAAAATTTTAAAATTAAAAAGATGCTCATATTTATTTACTTTTTTTTTTGTTTTAATGATTTCCGATTTTATATAGTCAAAAAAAAAAATTTTTTTTTGGGAAAAATATTGTTGACATAAGAGAGGGAAAGCGTAAAAGTCTCAAAAAATTGTTGTTGTCATTGCTTTACACGATATTGAAATTGATTTCGAGGGATTCCGTGTGTTTGCAAAATGACGCCATCTATATTTAAAAAGAGTGGAGCTCACGCGCAATTATTACATTTTTAAGTCATAGGCCTATACATAGGTCATAATAGATTAATCAAGACCGATCACTATAGTCTTATGTTGACAGCCTCTTATCATTGAAACGGGCTTATAGCACATTTTTGTGACGAGCAAAAAGTGACATTGAAATTTTTCATCGTAAAATCTCGTTTGATTGATAAATTTTATGACGCTTACAGACAGTGTCGGATTAAGTTTTTTTTTTTTTTTTTGAAATTTTTTGTTTGGTCTTTCGTAACAATATAAAATTTATTTAAGTACCGGTATATGAAATATGACGCCTCGAGGCAGTAATGGTGTTGACGTTCGCTCCTCCCATTCATTTTACAAAATGCGATGTTGCCAAATCGTATAAATTTGACCATTTTTATACTTTACTTCTTAGGCGCAAAATTAATGTTCTCATTTTTTTAAGTATTAATGCTGGGCCCCCTCAAAAAGACTCGGGCCCAGGCTCCCAACCTTCCTTTATATTGCTCCTATAATGCTCGTACTTGTATAGCTCGCGCTAATTTTTTTTTTTTTTTTGGGGAAGAAAGATAACGCTATCAATTTGCCAAACAAATTTTTCTTTATTTCCGTGAATAATATGAATTATCGACGCGTAACGACTATCAATCACCTTAACCCGCAGGAATATACAGTATTTCGCCAGCGTAATCATTCACCAAACGCCGCGTCACAACAGCCAGATTATTTTCTCGCATACCGTAAGCTAATGAATTATTCCTTTCTAATGTGATTGATTGATTGATGGATAAGGATTATAATAATGTAACTGTAACAGATAGGTGAGCACGGTGAGTGGGGGGAAAAGTGAAATGCCGGCGTCATATCCACTTGTTCAACGCTTTATGCGCTGCGTAACGAGCCGATCGATATTGTGTTTTGAACGCCAACAGTAGCTAGCGACATCTACTCACGTTTGCGCGCAATCTCGGCTCATTCATTGCACGTAACGGCGGGAATATTCGCGTTCGTTTACCGCTTTAATATTAACTACATTTTCTAAACTTAATACGCTGTTTCTGACGGGATAAATTGTGCTATTCCCAACTTTTCCCTCTCTTCCAACAGGAGCTGGGGCATTAAAATTAGCAGACAAAGCAATTAAAAATAGTAGAACATTTTACTTTGTCTAAACTTTACTAAAATTATTTTTATTGTCCGCTCTAAGCAGGTTTATTACAGCTTTGGAGATTAAAATTTATGTCCGTTTTTGCTTTCGACAGTTTTTACGCTTAAGAGCTATTTTGACTTGCGTTTTTTTTAATCCATTTTTAAAGATGGTTGTTTTTTACGCTAATTTTTTTTTTATTATTTGGTTTGGTAAAGCGATTTAATCTAAACACAATGCTTTTGGGTTCTATCATTCCACCACTTCGTATGCTTTATAAACTTTCGTTTTATGTGGAGCTCTTACTGTATGTGCCATGTGTGTGAACTCGTATTTTAAATTTTTTGTCTTAATGTTTTTTTATATGACGCGCTCATTAGCCAACTGAAACGGCCCAACTTTACAAATCATAGTTTTGAGATAATCAAAACATAAAAGTTCATTAATTAATTTTATTATAAACTGCGACAGAAAAATGTTGTTGGATTTAATCTACTTCTGGCTGAGTGAAACATTGATTTGTAAATTGTAAGACAAATGAATTACAGTATGTGGGCAGTTGGGCACTCATGCCCCAATGGTGATGTTAGGCATTTGCTTACTGTAAGTGCAGCTGCGCTCAAATAAATACAGTACATGTTTCAAGAGTAAGAATCCGCATTCTATTTTGGAATTGGGCATCTCACATAGTCATCATTAACCAATAGCGTCCCTTTGGTGAGAAAATGTTTACGAACAATAATTACATCTTTAATATAAATATATATTTTTATTTAAAAAAATAGCTTCTTCGTATTTTGACATTTTCGAGGAGGCCGTAAATAATTATTACGATTGTTTCTTTGCCCTTCATTTCTGTTTTCGGGATAATAAAAGTGATTAATATTATCAGGGTTTTTTTTTATTATTTTATTTAATATAGTTGACGTGCTGATATTACGCGGGATATGGCGATTGGCGAGTTTATAAATAGCTCAATGTACGAGGAGGGAGGGTTAAGCGAGGTATTAAATGAGGCCGAGCGTCGTGTTATAGACCGCGATTGGTTTTGTTTACCCGAATTAATCGCTTCGTTAATTTCCGTATTGACATTTTAGCCTTCGGGATACATTTCCCCCGACTCATTGGATGACGTCACACTGTCAGTAGAGGTTATGACGTAAATTGTCATTTGTGTCAAATCTGTTGAACAAGAGGATGAGGAATATGGCAGTTGGTAAACAAATGCGTGGGCGGCTCATTTTACGCGTAAAATAGAAATTATTAGGCGAGAAAATATTTATCAAGCGATTGTGAATGCAACAGATAACGTTTCTATTACGTGAGCAAAAAGAATTTTCTTTTTGAAACAATAAAACATTAAAAATCTTAATTATTAAAAATAATATTGTATTTTGAAAATTTTATTAAATTTAAAAATATTCCGCAATATTTTGAAATTTCAAATGGGATATTCGTGCGGATTGATTTGTGAAATGTTATCTTCCGATTCTCCATAAAAAGGCAGTCAAAATGAGGAATAGGTGCAGGTGTAAGATGGTGGGGTGGGTGTGGGGAGAAGATGCAGGAAGCATCTGCTTGTAATAATACATTGTAAGCTACTCGAAAAGTAAAAGTTGTCGGAAATTGGCCGTGAAATTCGATTTTAGTGATTTAATAAGATGAAGGCGAAGAGTTTCGATGTATTTTTTTATTTTGTTATAAATTATTATTCCAGCGATATGCTATAATATAACGATAAGAGAGTATGATGGAAGTGGGCGTGACGAATACGAAGAATTCGCTGAGAAATCGATACGATACGGCTCTATGTATTTGCTAGAAATATGTTCTGTGTACAAGATGATTTTTATTTTTTTACAATGCGTTTGACGATAAAATGCATTTTTCTTTTTTTTTTTTTTTTTTTAAAAAAGTGCCAACAAAATTTTGAAAAAGCAGAACAATAAATAGCAGTCAGGATGGAAAAATTCCTAACTTGGTTCAGGCCTACACTACTATCTCCGACCATTTTTTCGAGACATTTTAAATAATTTTTTTTTTTTAATGTTTGTATAAAGTTTTCTAATAAATTTAAGTTTTTTAAAGAAACAAAAATTACATTTTTCTATTATTTAAAAAAAAATAATTTTGAGATACTGGCCATTTAAAAAATAAAATGAGGAGACTGAAACCACCGAACAACCATTTTGTGAATTTTTTGGCAAACTAAAATTCTGAGTTTTAAAAGATAAAATATATTTTCAACTGAAGCCAAATGTGTTCTTCTCACTTTTTATTTATGTATGAATTTTGCCATGTAAAAAAAAAATTGTTTTTATGCAGCGAAGGTCAACATTTAAATCTTGTTTTTGCCCCAAAAAAATTTAAAAATTGCACTTTTGAGGGGAAAATAAATGCAACAAATGTTTAATTATTGCGCAGATTGTGTACTAATATAAGCTCTCAACTTGGGGTAGGTAACCCTATTTGTTAATGAACATAAAAACTTCAACCCACGTAACTTCATAAAACACAACAGCAGTTGACAGAAGAGCCGTGCATCATTAAACAACACTCTTTCAACTCAAAAAGTCAATATCCTACGAGCTTTTTAATTCTTTTTCGTATAATCGAGAATCTTAATTTATTGTAGGGTTTTGACTTTTTGTTTCTTAGAACTAATAATGAAGTAAACACGGAGAGTGTATCAAGAAACACATGTAGGCGCATACATTTAAGAATAAATCATTATAAGTTTCTCAACTACTGCATTTTTTATTTATTTATTTTTTGTGAAATTTAGAAGGCGTAGTAATGCAATCGGTGCGTGTAAAAGTGTCGTGTCTAGAGGGCTGCTGCGTAACCTAGTATTAGCATTACTTCGGCAAAAACTAAACAATTCTTTTTTGCTTAAAATTTCGTAACTGATAACGATTTTTCAGGACCGATTTTGATTTTCTTTTATTGTTATTTTACAAGGACTTTTTTTTTTTTTTTGGTTAGGCGCCAGTTATTATTTTAATTAAGTTAACCAAACTATCTCTCGCTGTATTTCTAATGAAATTCTAGGAGAAAAAAATTGGAATAGATTATTAAGAGAACAATTTGCTTCGGGTAATTAAATGTTGATACAGTATTACCATGTTGACAAGGTCATATTTGCATAGACAAAGAATATCTTTTTTTATTATTATTATTTAAAAATGCATCTTAAAACAATGTTTACTTTTCTTCTAAATTTATTTGTTGTTTGAAAGTTTTCAATTTATTTTGAGATTAAAATAATAATAAAATTTCAATACGCTAAGTTTGAAATTTTTACATAGTCCTTATGTTATAAAAAATTTTTTTTTTTTTGTAATTTTGGTAATGTTCATTAATGTGACCGAGAATTAATTCAATTAGGAATTTTTGATGTTTTAACTTAGCATTGAAAAAAAATGCAACAAGAAAAGAAGTTAGCTGAATGCACCGTAGGTAGGGATTATTGGAGCTCAAAGCTAAGTGAAGCTCGAATTATCAAGCCTATTACTGTACTATTATTATTATTACAGTATCATTTCCCGAGGAACGCATTAGGGTAACTTTGTATTCACATAAAAATTTATGGCAAACTTTGCTAAAAAGCCATTAGCAAAATGTTCCCACAGGAAAAGACTAGTTTATCATAAACCCACGGTTCATCTTTCCAATACGCTCTCTCGTATTTTTGGCGCCCAATATTTCAATTGAAACTTGGGTTTTTTTTTAAAGCAATTAAACAACACAAAATTCCTTAATTTAAAATTTTTAATTTATCAGCTTGAATGGATTCGATCAACCATTTAATCTTGTTATTTTACGCCGTATTTTTTTCTCTTCTTCTTTTGGTTTTCATTAATTTTTTTTTTTAAATTAAGCTTCATTTACTTTTAATACCCTCATTTTTCTAGTGTTTTTTTTTTTTAATGAATCGTTTACATGCAGCAAGAACCTTCTTAAATTTGTTAATAACTTTCTCAACATGATCATTCCAGGATAATTTTGAATCATAATAAGATCTCCCCCCCCCCTCCCTTAACATGCGCTTATTAATAATATTTTTATTAATAGTTTTAATTACATGATTTTCATTTTAACGAACTTTTATTGTGGTTTTTTTTTTTTTTTGTAGAGATTTTTTAATAATAACGATATTATTTTACGTTATTTCTTTCTCTTTTTTTGGTTTGGTATGAATAGCTTTTTATTTATCGCGTTCTTTCGACTTTTCAATTTTAAATGCCGTATAATATAAAAATGAAGATAAAAGTTAAGCTAAAAAAGCTGTAAAAACTCTTTTTATTATTCTAATTATTAAATTAAAGCTAAAATATTGTTCTTATTAATTGGTCGTGCTCTTAAACTTTTATTTTCTTAAGACGACGAGGCTAGTGTACTCTTTGCGTGTGTGCGTAGACGTAATTTGCGTCGGTAAAGCGCGGATTCGAATGAGACGTTATCGTTGTTTTACGACGTAATACTGAGCTTAAAAACGCTTCTCGCATTCCACTCACGAACCACGCTTATTGCGCAGCCGAAAACCTACGCAAAAAGCGATGACAAATGCATAATTTTTCCGCCAGTGGTTGAAATTGTGGCAAATTGGCAGTTTGTGTTTCGGGCTGTGCCATCGCTTTGTTTTTGGTGGAGAGGGGGAACAACTCTTTTTTTTTTTCGCCTTCCTTTGGCCTCCGACACGACTTATCGTTGCGAGAGATAGCTTAATTGCTGCAAATAATAGTTGAAGGAAAAGAATGAAACTGGTGATTGCCGTAGGCTGTAAATCGCAGAGATTTGAGTTGAGAGCACATTGCCTCACTACTTGACCGAATAAAGAAACGTTTCTGGGCACAGTTTACAATGTTTTTTTTTATACCAACCACGTAAAAAATTTCCGAAATATCTCCCATTAGAGTTTCTTTTTGTTTTAATCGCAGTAGGCCTAATTATTATGCAAGTTCATGCGACAGCCTGGAGATTGTGAGTAGTGTAGTGATTTGTAGCACCCCCCAATCAGATTGCAG
This sequence comes from Polydesmus complanatus, assembly GCA_034692225.1. NCBI lineage: Eukaryota > Metazoa > Arthropoda > Diplopoda > Polydesmida > Polydesmidae > Polydesmus > Polydesmus complanatus. The sequence continues at coordinate 122,966 of JAQGAZ010000050.1, forward strand.
GGATTTTGTGTGGGAGGCGTTTTCGACCAATCAGAGAGCAGGGATTGTGGGT